>JAPYZT010004396.1:5000-13913 GCA_030522965.1 Tryphoninae sp. A BG-2022a | reverse complement strand
ATAATGCATAGTTACACTATATACTGTTAATTTCAGTCAAAAATATTTTTAATTATTTTAAATTTCTGTCGCGCAACGGTAAATTTTTACTCGTTTCCATTAAAATGTATAATTCCCTAAAAACCTGAAGAATTGCATATTTGTCAATGAGTTACTGTGATTACACAGTAAAAATTAGTTAAAAATTCTTTCCCTGTATGTATTTCATATACACCAATGTGCATATGTGTCGCTAGGCATAGACAAACACCAACTCGTGTACGCGATAATAATTGATGGATTCTGATTAAATCTCAAGAGACTCGACGTCGAGGCAGTGAGTTAGATGCATACTTACGTAGAGAGAAGAGGGAGGAATGAAAAAATTGGATTAAGGAAAAATCGAGAGTCTGAAAGTTTCGCCAACGATAGGGGGAGGGAGGGAGGGAGGGAGGGGGAGAGAGAGAGAATGAGAGAGAGAGAGGAAGGGTGTGGGATGTAAAGAATTATGCGTAAATCAAGGGAACCAATGGGACAAGGGTTATAAGACATCAGGTCCACACGTCATCCTTAGCACGTGCGCTGCTTTTGGGCGGCTGGTCCGTCTCTTTCGCTTCAGACTACAGCAACATACTCGCGCATACGCAGACACGTATATACACATTTTAACCCCTCTCTCGCCTCCTCCGGAAGGCAAACGCGTATTAGCGTCACTAGGACCAACAGCACCAGCTTTCCTATATATCGTTATAGTTGGAAAGTACGAGAGAGAGGGAGCGAGACGAGTGAGAGAGAAAACGGGAGAGAGAGAGAGAGAGAGAGAGAGAGAACAGCAGAGCCCGGTGGAAGTTTAATTTTAGCACTTTGGCTTCGACTTTGCGCGTTTCGTGTTTAAGGGGTGAAGACGGTAACGACCAATAGGTAGAAACGAGAGGAGACTCGATTCGCGAATGCACGTGTGCAATCGTTTAATTTTTATGATTTCTTTTTTAAATTCATTTTTCATTGTCGAATTTTACTCTCTCTCTCTCTCTCCTTAGCAAAAGCAGCGAGCAGATTCTAATAGGACACCCGGTATATGAATCTTCAATTTCTTATGCACGGTGGGAAAGCGATCGTTACGTGTGTTTTTATTATTATTGTAGAGACCTAATCGTCTTCTACGTTTCATTTTATCGAAACTAGCCCATACCTTGAAACGGGACACCCGGTTTATTTAACGAGAACTATGTATATTACTTTGTTGATTTTCATTAATTGTAGGTTAGGTACGAAAATTGTAAAATATTTTTGTGACAAGATGGAGGCCAAATTTCATTTGACAGAGATCACTTCGAACTTGATATATTTATTGGATTTGAACAAAAATCTATACGTCAATATTGTTTATACAGCTCGTATCGTAAGTGAGAATAACTGATTTGAATAATTTTTTTGAAATCTCAAATTTCAATTTTGAATAAAAATTTAAATTTTTAATTTCGATATGTCACATTGTTATAACTAAACAATCGCGATTTTTGATTTAGCGAATTTTTCAAGAATTAAGAAAATAAAATATATCGTAAATAATTTTGAATAATCGCGAATTAAGTTTGGATTATGATAAAAATTTGATGTTTCATTCGTATTCTCGAATAAACGATTTAACATTTAAATCTGCTGCATTACGCTCGACTCGTTGTTAAATCAGAGCTTACATTCTCGAGTATCTATATCTTGCCATTTTTTCATGAATATTATCCAGCACTCGCGTGGCTATCGTTGACAATCGAATTATCGATTCAATCGTATTAGTCCCGACTCGTGTTAATTCACTTACTGAATCTATATCTCTCCGTATAATAAAAAGATCTCGTCGCTGCGAACGCCGCGCGCAAGAAGATCGAGTTTTATATACCGGGTGTTCCATTCGAAAGAAACAAATGAAATATACCGGGTGTCGGATTTTAATAATGCATATTATAATAAAAGAAATCATTAAATCGAAAAATATTTAAGTCTGGTTGTAAAATAAAAACAATTAAAAACTATTCAAATTCCGTAAAAGAAAAAAAGAACGTGCACTGTCCACTTTCTCGTTAAGCTTGAAAATATATTAATATCGAGAATTCTATGTTTTTAATTAATTAACATTTTTTTTTTATATACATAAATATCGAGATTTCCGATCAATAAACAAAAATATTAAAAAATACGATTATTGACGGAAAGACATTTTTGTAAATTGCATACAGCAAGTTAGAGGACGATATATTGGTGTAAGAAATAATCCATGAAATTGGAAACGGCTGAAAGGTTCACGAGGTTGACCTGAAATACCCTCGCATAACATATAATACGAATGGCTGGATAATACGCAATTGGATTATATTCACATTTACGAAATTAATTTCGTCCTACTGAATGGCGAAGTTCACCGAGCTTATCCTCGAGACTTCAAATCTCTCGTTTCTCCAGATTCCAAATTTGCCTTCATTACGGGTTATACGCAATTTTTGGTCTGCCAAATTCATCGCGTTATTGACAATTTTTTCACCGAAAATTGTATTATTGTATTAACAATCGTTTTAATTAAATATCTTGCAACAATTTTTGCATTGATCACCTCTAAGAAGATTTTAATGATAATTAAATATCGTCTTTGTGCTCATAATTCCATTTTAATCGCAGGAAATATCACGTAGATACGAAGCTTCAATGAAATTTGATTAATTGTCGAAATTAAATGTAAAAAAAAAAAATCATTAGTAATGACCAGAGATAAAGAAAAAAGCATTCGAGCAAAGTAATTAAATTATTTATTAAAAAGAAGTTGAGTAATATTTCTATTTTTAACTTGTCGTTTGATAAAGTCCTTTTTTTCCTTGTTAATAAAAATTAATTATAAAAGTCATAAAGCGATTATGAAAAATGATTAAAAAATAGTTGAACAAATGTTTGGGCGATGCAATTTTCAAGAAAGGCATTTTCGAGCATGTGTTTCTCGCGTAAATGAGCTCTGTTGGGGATATATTACAGTGAGCGTCCTGCGAGGGCCGCCTCCTGGATCGTAGAAACGTTGCAGCGGTCTTTGAATCGGCGGTAGCGCACTGAACGTGAGCAACGATCGAACGAGGGAGATTTAGAGAAAAAAAAAGAGTGAGAGAAGAAGAAGAGAGTGAGAGAGGGAAATAGGGAGATCATGAACGCGCTTTGCCGGCTGTTCTCTAGCTGGGATTTGGAGGCGCGCGCGACAGCCCTCTCTCAGCTGCCAACAGATTTATCGAGTGGCACGTGCCGATCGCCCGAGTTCCCAATGTTCCTTCTTTTTTTTTCTGCTTCTTCGTCGCCTTCAAATTTTTTTTCTCTCGGTTGATCTCGACGACGAAAGGCTAGAAAGGCATCTGCGTTCCGCGCGAGCTTGCGATTCATTTACCAATTTCATATATATACATAATATAATAAGGAATCGATAAATATATATGTCTGGATTTCGTAAAAATCGAACAGTCGAATGCGACGCAGCCTCGTTGTTAAGTATAGTCAGGCCGTGACTTTAGCCACTCGGTGACTTTAATTACTCCGTGACCTTAGCCACTCCGTCATTCTAGCGAATCCGTGATTTTAGCCACTCCGTGATTTTAGTACTTCCGTTACTTTAGCGCTTCCGTCACTTTAGCCATTCCGTCACTCTAGCCACTCCGTGACTTTAGCCATTCCGTCACTCTAGCCATTCCGTGAGTTTAACTACTCCGTAATTCTATTCACTCTGAGACTTCAGCCGGTCCATGACTTTAGCCATCTCGTGATTTTTGCGATGCCGTGACTTTAACCACAAGATGACTTTAGCCACTTTCCAAATTTTGTCCCTTCTCGATGCAATCGACTCTCAGAGACAATTCATCGGTACTATTGGTCGACCCACAAATATTCTCGAATTACCCAAATTTAAACATTATGTCGAATCTACTAACATTATCAAACTGTTATGCTCCGTATAACCCCAGATATTATATACAAACTTCTAGTGTCACTCACTTCCAATTATTCCTGCTTACTTTGAAAGAAAATGGAAAAATTAATGAATCTTAGGTTACAATCTGAAACAGACACAGTTGATGTTACGAAGGGTCAAGCTCCGACGCCATCGGAAATTTGTCATCCATTTAATTCTAATTACGAATTCCAGTAGATTTGCAAAATCGAATCTGACCCATTAACCAATTCCAGTCAACTTGCTAATTTGAATCGAGATCGACGAAGGTATTCCCGAAAACTCGATAATTAAATTCGGAATGATTTCCATTCGTAAACCAAGGAAAAACGGAAATAGGCAAAATAACCGAGTGAAATTAAAACAATTATTAATATTCTACACTACTTTTGTATTTCTTAAATTTTAATTCACCCACCGATAATCAATCCACGCGCCTCTTCCCCCACCTCACGGATCCCTCATACTTTTCACTCCTCAACGTTACTGAATGAAACAACGATTTATTTATTCGTCACTTGTACAATCCCGAACGCGGGGTGACCTTTTCGCAAATGAACTTGTGTAGACTCGTCTCGAGAAGACCGAATTACCTCTCGTATCGTTGTATCGACTATATGACGTATGCAGTCACACTTCCATTAGCAGTTTTTGTCAGAACGTGTATATAGTCGTATACTTCATCGTTCACAGACGTTGTCGATTTCGTTTCGTCGATTCGTATTTATTTAAACATCGGCGGATGTGGGCTATACGAGGCCGTGGGCTTCGTTCATTATTGTCGTATCGATATACACCGATTATACAAAAGGAAATTCGTCCCACTGTGTGGAACATTCTCGGGTCGTTCTCTCGCTTTTTCTGATTATCCGATCTCGATGGGTCGCGGAAATCGATCGACCCGATATCATTGGACGTCTTCTCGCAAACCTCGATGTATTGGCTGCGATACAACCAAGCTGGAGTTCGAAGATGGTCGAACCAGTCCTTGACCAATGTCCTTTCAACTTGTATCACGATTTTACTCAAGATGTGACGAATGGTGGGTACACGTCCGATTTTCAAAAATATTCGATCTACCCGCAGGCTAAAATGCAAGCACGATGGATTGGGTTTAAAAAAGTTATTTTATTGATAAGAAATTGTATTGGATTTTTTATAATCGAGCAGGATTGAAAAATCGACCGGTTTACTCCGTCGGTAAAATTTTGATTTGTAAATTCGTAATTATTATCTTGATTTTTTAGCTTGATACTAATTTACTTCGGGTCTAGATGAGATTTAAATATTAAATTTGTTCGAAGATTGCGATTAAGCTGTTTATTTTAATCCAAAAAATGGTAAAACAAAGAAATCGTCGGTAATGTAGGAAATCTTACCGGCTATTCTTTTCGGGCTGTTATTCTTGAGAAAATTGTAGCTAGGCCAAGATATATTTTCATTTCGATCGCGAAATAGTTGACTTTTGGTCCCGAATTATCACGGGATTGTGAGAAAAAATGTGATCTTTTAGAAAATGATTTTATCTTTGGAGATGTTTGAGGTGAAAATTGCCAATAACTGTAACTTTTGTCCTTTCTATTTATATATATATATATATATATGTATATATATATATGCACTTCGGTAGTTATCGATAATGCTGCCCCTGCTGCTGCAACAGCTTCTCTGTCTCCCTCTCTCTCATTCCTGGCCTCTTGAATTAGTAATGAAAGCTATTTTGAAAGCAGCGCTACCCCGGCCATCCGATAATCCGTTTAGTCGATGATATGCCCATTTCATGAGAAATGACGGTGATACGAGATAGATAAGAAGAGAGAGAAAGAGAGATGAGATGAAGAATGCATTACACATTGGGAGATATTTCTGCGCGTGGAAATTTGATGGAAAAGGAGCGAGAGAAGGAAAAAAGACAATTGGATTGAAATCTTAGTTTAAAAAGTCAGAAAACATTTGAAAACAGAGAAATAAAAAAATAACAATCGAGCGAATTAGTAAAACTTCAGATATTGTTAAATAAATTTCCTAAATCCTCGAAGAATATCTCGATTGACGAATCAAAATTACTATTTATGTTCACAAAAAATGTCTTGTAAAAAAAAAAAGCTTTCTGTTTTCAACCAAATCAAATATTTGCGAATCTAAATTTGATAATAATTTGAATTTTAATAAACATGCTGTCGAAATGTTTTTGTAATTTTAGAACAGAATTGTTGATGATTTTACAAACTTCATAATTGATTAATTAAAAGCGTATTAATTTGTATAAATAAATTTTGCTACTGAACAATTTTATTTAAAAAAAAAAGGCGTATTAATAAAATACAACGATAACACATTCCTCAACGTTTTTGCTCGTCGATAAAACGACATTTTTAATTCTCGCTTGCAAATACAAATCTTTCATTAATCAATTTGAAATATTTAATTCCAGTATGATTTCGCTCCTTCAACAATTATCATGGTTTTCCTCATTTAATAATTGAATTGCGAGGATAACACAATTTTATTTATTGGGTTTTAATAAATGATGTGCATTACCCACGTCTATACTAATTATCTCTTTTTCAATCAACAATATTTCTCTATATTTACCTAAAATAATATAAATTTTTATTTTATATTTATTTAACAAAACTAGCTCGTTATCTGTCGTATAAAAAATGAAGGGATGCTCAAGCAGTTCCGCACATTTATTCCTCCTATTTCCTCCTATCCTCATCGTGAGTTCTTACAGGATTTGAATTCAGTTTCCAACCTCCCTTTATATCGAAAAGACCTTTTTTAAGGGGGGGGGGGGGCAGTCCTTTACCTCAAGTCCCAGGAGTACAATTCAAGGCCGAACTCTCATATCCCTCAAAAATATGCATAGTAGCAAAAGATTATCGATTATGATTGATAATTTTTATATGTTTCTTACAAATTCGATAATTAGATAACAAATGGCGAATATTTTGAAAAACTGTTTAACTTAGAAATTATCATTCGCGAATATTATTTCAATAGAGAATTTTTGACAAAATTTTTCAATAAAAAAGATGAAAATTGTACAGAGATAAAAAAAAAAAGAAAATTTATTAATTACGTTTAATAAAACATACTTTTCAAAAGATTCTCAACTTTCTTAGAACGAAATACGAGAATTTCAGGGAGGTAAGAAACAATTCGCGTCTTAAAAACATTTGTTCTCTCGAAAAAATTGAATTTTTTTATTTTCCCTCAAATACTCCAATTATTTAAACCCGAAGCCATCGTTCATTTTTTTTAATGCAACGACAGAATTAAATTGAAAAATTGTCACCAAGCGATAAAGTTAAAGCTCAACTTTAAAAGCTCAACGTGACATTTATTTTTGGGAAATTAAATAAGATATCGAAATGACAGGCGAATTGAAACTTTTGGAGATAGTTAATGCTAGAATGACCCATATATATGTATATATTTCGTACGATATGAATATAATATAAGGTAAGGTGGTTCGAGGTTGATTTCAGTCGGATAGACGAGGTGAATCGGTTTTCTCAATTCAATTATATTACGTCGCAAGGAGAGATATCCTGCCTCTGCACCGAGAAATTCGTACGTTGCGCGCCATTACTATTCCTCTTTCTTTCTCTCACTCTCTCCCTCCCTCTCTCCCTCCCTCCCTCTCTCCTCCGATATGGTTTCCCACCCCATTTTCACAAATATGATTTATACGCTGCTTCTCGTTGAATATATTATGAAAAGTCGCGGTGATGGGTATAATGTACGTCAGCTCACAATCTCACTTATATCTCTCGTATTTCATTAATTATAGGTATACTCTCGCGTTCACCTTTCCAATCTCATTTCTATGCCGTTTTCGGGCAAATCCTTGACAGAGATTCGTACGTCGGATAATTCATCGTCCTCTCTCTCTCTCTTTTTTTTTTTAATATTTGCTATTTTTCTTGATTAATTGACATATATACCTATATATTTTTTATTCATATTTGTAATTTGATAATGTGAGATTTTTTAATGATTTTGGTATTTATAAAAAAGTAATTTGGATCGATGTGTATTTTATATTGAAGAAATTTGAAGCATTTGAGAAGTTATTTGATTTCTTTTTTATTAACGTCTGTTGTAATAATATTTTATAATGTTATAATAATAGAATGAAAATGGTGAATCGAACGTTTTCAAGATTGTTTCAGAGATAATGTCGTAGCTAGAAATTATTATCGTTATTAAAATAAAAATATCGTCTAGAAAATATCCAAAAACTCGATAAATCTCATTCTTTCGTATCATTATTTTTTCAATTCACGACAGAGACAAAAGCCTTCATATTTCATTAATGTCAATCACACAATTTTCAAATTTCGTCGAATTCAATTCGAACCTTCAGTCTCCCGCCTTTCGATTTCAACCATCAAATTTTTATCAATCTTCCAATTTTATCGATCGCGATCGCGAACCTCGAATTTCTTCAATCATTTTTATTTCATACATCCAATAACATTAATTTTTATTCAATTCCTAAAATTTCATCAATTTCAAACCTCCAATCTCATCGATTCTCAATTTCAAACTTGCAATTCCACAAATCTCACATTCGAAATTCAAGTTTAATTTGAAACTAAAAGCCAGATTAAGAAATTGAAACTCGTTCGTATTGGCTTCGCGAACGGCAAAGATTCGTAGCAACGTAAATTCTCAACAATTTGTAAAGAAACATATTCGACAAAACTCATTAAGCTCAGCCTGGCACAATGGACAAAATAGTGGCGGCCATATTTGTTTTTCCATATTTCTCGATTTTTTTCCCTGAGATCGTCTCTCATTACACCCACGGACCGACGCGAACTTTTTCGCACGTTGCTCCGCTCCGTTTCCTCGAGTTAGGTTAGGTACGAAAGCTCCCGTGCTTGCGGTGGCGAGCTTTCGAGGATCGCGAGGTAAACGCGTGGCAAATTGCGACCAACCGGGTG
>JAPYZT010004395.1:0-16050 GCA_030522965.1 Tryphoninae sp. A BG-2022a | reverse complement strand
ACAACAACAACAACAACAACAACAACAACAACAACAACATTAGTTATTCGAGAATTTTTCCAACTTGTAAGACGTACGGTCGATTCTTCCATCGGAATTCGATACGTAGTCGGCGAACAGCCGAATCGTCTACGAAACTGGTCAACATAGTGACACGCGGTAGCTGCCGATTACGTCAGGTATCCCAACATCATACGATGTTGTATCGCTCAGACCATCCCATTAAACATGACGTGGCCTAGTAGCGTACGATCTTCGTCCCCCTCTCTCTTGCCGGCTCGTCATTCGCCTTGCCGCGCCCCGTTTTCCTTCGGTATAATGTTGTTATTAACACAGCTGATGGGCATGAATAGCGACTCAAGAGTAATTAACGATCTTCCATAATTTCTGCCTCGAGCCATCGATCGAACGATACAACTCCTACCGGAACACAATCGTTAAAATTATCAAATTTGATACCTACACGTGTCTAAACACCCGCAAAAAAAAATCGTATTTCAGAAGCGTCTTGATTATCCTCGATTTTATTAATCTCATTATGACTTAATTATAATTATCACAGATATTAAATATAATAAAAGTCTTCATTAGCTTTGACCTTATACTCGTTTCTTCTTATAATCAACGAACAAGCGAGCCACGGGCCAAACAATATGCAGAAAATAAATATTCCTGTACAAGGGCAATTATTTTGTTATTTTCTCGTAAACGTGCTGTAAATATAATTATCAAAGGATAATCATTGATTGTATTTACGTAATGTAAACACCATTATTAGCCTCGAGGTGTATATTTTTCCATCCTACAAATAGAAACCGAATCGATATGTCCGTTAAAGGGCTTCCACCTTCCGTACGCATACAAACTGTGTATCGCCGTGAATATGCGCAATATATGGCGATAAAGCGTTAGCAATATCCTGCAAGCTCGTGCACATTTCCGACCAATGAACGGGGCCCTTTATCCACCCAATATAGCTAAACTACTTTCTGGGGTGACATGTCGGCGCGAAGGAAGGGAGAATCCGGGTACGAGGCACGTACACTGAGAGGCGCGTCGGTTCTAATTTATTGACGCGATCCTAATTGCCTCGGCGCCGGAGTCTCCGAGTACGTATAATTGGTCTATCGTTATACACACACACACACACACACACACAAATATACACACGCTTATCAAAGCGGAGGACGGAGAGAAGTGAAACCCGTTGCTCTAGAGGAAGATCGACAGTGCACGCGACCTTGAACTTACACGGCTAGGTACATAGCAGTTATTAGAAAGTGAGAAGCGCGATATATCGTACGTAGCAAACTCCTTTGCGCGATAATTATGCCACGTGACAGAGTTTACCCCGCGTTGTTTTCTTACTTCAAGGTCATTTGTTGTTTTTCTTCCCTCGACTCTGAAATTTGGTACGAAGGCGTTGTTTTTTTATCAGAGATAACCGACGTATATGCCAATCTGTAATGTTACATAGGAGGAAAATAAACTCGACGATCCTCTTTGACCCACTTCCATTCTTGTCTCTTCATCCCTCCCGCGTTCTCACTAGGTATGCCAAGATCTTCGATTCGCCCTCTCCTACGTGAGTCAGACCAACCTCCCTCGCTGGTCCCGTTATATATCGTCGTTTTCTTTCAAGGTTTCGAATACTCGTCGTTCTCTCCTCGCGTACGTGCGTCATTGGGTTGCGTCTCGACGCCGGACGTCCCGGCGCCTGTCGGTCGTCTGAATTTTTTTTTTCCTTTCTATCCCTCTCTGTCGTTCCAGCTTCTTCGCCCCGACATCCCTTCCGACTTCATCCCCTTAGAGTCGCTGCTACTGTTACCGCGGAGATGGAAAATTGAAACCCACACCCCGTTTGTGCCATTCTTGGGTATATGTGCGGCGCCTTCGATAATACCAAAGTGCTATGGGTCGCATGGTACGCGATACAGCAAAAAATAAATCCCTACCCACACAATCTGCGCGAATTTAAATGTCAAAGATGTTTTTCGGACTCGATGCTAACCGGCCTCGTTGTGATATTTTTATTTTTAACGAAGCGATATACGAACCACGGATTAAGATTGCTTCAGACTATGCGGCATGGACCGTCATGCAACCATAACTGCAAGTACCGATACGGCTGTTTTATGCGTAGGTAAGTTTAGAAGTAATCGATCTCGGGAATTTTCACATTTCGTAAATCTCGTACAAAATCTTTGTGGACGAAGAAAATTGATGCTCGAACCACGAAAATCGCTAAAGTCAATTACGAATATCGACCTGTCAAAGGTCAAGTTTTTCTTTCGTTCAGAAAAGACATAATAGGATAATTACGGATTCGCAAATTTCTCGCTGATAAAGATTATGGCGTTATTTTCATCGATATCTCAAAAATTCTAGGAAAAAAATGCAAAAATCCAAAATAACGATTTAGCCACTTGAAATTGAGAAAATCTGAAAATTCTAAAGGGAAACGATAATTTTCTTTTTGTACGGGAACCTTGCGATCAAGGTAGGCTCAGTTCAGGAAATATTCAATTTTTTCGACCGTTTCATCGCTGCGAAAACATTTAAACCGTATTTTCACGCTACAAAATTTCGACGTAATTGCCATCTAGTTCGAAGCAACCTTTACGTTAAAAACGAGCCTTAATGCGCAATTCGCATAACAAGTCAAACATGCTTTAAGTGTTTGTTAAAAGTAGTCACCAAGAACTTAAGATTGTATACTTACCGAAGAACAAATTGGGAGCTTCGTTCGGTCGGTTGGTCGGTGTTATCGTATAGCACTGTTGAGTAACTCGACGTTTACTTCATTTCCGGAAGAATATAGCCGGAGCCAACTTCACGGAAAGTCAAGTCAAGTACTCGACCAGCCAACGCTTACCTCTCCCTTGCCCCGGACAACAAAGATCGAGTTTACCGAAAGGAGAATAGGACGACGGATTATATTATACCTACTGGTAGCTACTCCTACCGTTGCTTGGCGACATATTAGTAACACGATATAGAGAGCATATCGTCTAGTATCCGAGTTCTTGAAGTAGGACGAACATCCTACCATACATTTTGTCTTTGCCAGCCAATTAACCAAAGATCGTGGCAAGTTACTAAAGTTTGTGAATAATTTTGCAACCATACTCTCGTTACGTAATAACGAAGAACTTCTGAAAGGAAACGAAATTGGACGTGCCGTAACGTTTGATATTTCACAATTTCTAATAAACATTGATAACATTTTTGATAATACTGTCGAAAACTCATACGCGAAAGGTTTTTGACGTATAATCGATCGGACATTCTACATTTTACGCTCGTTTTTATTCACGTTGGAAATGAAACCACTCGATTTTTCATTACTTACGGATTGATCGTGCTATGCATCCCCGCCGGTGAACTGGAATGGTTTTTCCCAAACAAGATTCAGCTAATGGGAAGCGACGGCAAATATGTGAAACCAATTTCCCCCTTCTATCTCTTTTCTCCTTCAACCTCCTGCCTACATCCCTCCCCTTCTATATCCATTACCTATTTCCAAGTTTCTCTCTCTTTCCCTATCCTCGGTGAGCAACGCTGAAATGAACGCGATGCAGAAACCTATTGCTTCAAATTGGATTTTAATTTAACTCAGTTAGGAACCTTCGACGTCATCCCTAATTCATTTCTCATGTAAAATCAACCTGGCCATTCGTATCTCTCGCTATGTTTCTACCGTCGCGTCATCCTATACCACGATCTTGACATTGCTTCACTGAACTATGCACAAAAGCGTCTGCGACAAAAATTGCGCTATAATTGTCTCGATTAAAAACAATGAAAAACAAGAAGAAGAAAAAACGAAATTGACAAAAATATGAGAATTTGGCAAATCGAAAGTTTCGAACGCTTCGTTTCCATCGTATTGAATCGAAACCTCGAATCGAATCCTGCTGTATATCTCTCAAGTTTTCAATTCTATTGCGTGGCCAATGACCTTGACCCGTTGGCATTTTATCACGAGAATAAAGAGAGGGCGTGACTATGGGCGCGGCAAGCGATCACTTTCCATGTCTAATTTGTCTAATTACGTTTGGAATGTAACGGATACACGCATGCGTATCCGTTATCTTCTTTGTTCTTTACAATGTTGGAAATATATTTTGCCCAACTACAGTACCAGACTGATATCATCAGTCACCCTTGAAAAGAACGTTTTTTTTTACTTTGACTCGAGCAGAAATTGACTATAATTCGGTTTCGCCGATTTAGGTTGAATTGTAGTATTTAGAAAACACCAGAAGCCTGGGTCTTATCAGGCACGTCTCATCGGTGTCTAATTTGACTACATACAGCCTAATTAATATTCTCCTCGAGAAGCTGGAATTTTATTAAAAATACTATTCAGGATTGGTTTTCTCAAATCTCTTTTTGTTGGTTCAATTAAAGATCAATAAAACGCTGATAAGATCAACACAATCGATATAAACAACATTAACACCATGTTTTTTAAATATTTTTTTATTTATTTTTATTTTTTTTTTATTTACGCTGACTGACTCATCTAGAAGCTTAATATGAAACACGTTTGAGTTCGACCTCGTCTACCTTTTTAGTTTATTCTCTTTCGTTCGTGTGTGTGTGTGTGTATGTCTGTGTGTGTGTTCGCATTTAACCGCTAATTGGCACACTCGTACGCTCTCTCAATCGCTATATATATATATATATATATATATATATATATATATATATCTCATTTACCCATGTTACCCTTTTGTAGTTTCAGCAATCAATATCAATGCAACAAGAAAATCTCTCGTCTCCTCGTTCATCTTTGCAATTCTTCAAGCTAAGGTAAACACGTAATTGCGTCGCACCAGAGTCTAATGCATCGGAAAAATTGTTCATAAGAAAATACAAACGGAAGATTCGTTCAATCGACCATTTTCGCCAATCCATTCTCACATTCTCCGCTATTAATTTGTTTGTTCTTTTCTTGTTTTCACGCACTGTTCAGCTTTTTCGTATTTTTTGTTTTGTTTCTTTGTTTGTTTTCTTATACGAAAGACAACGTTATAATTTTGTATATTGTTAATCTTGGTTCGTTTCATTCGAGACCGCTGTATTCTCCATCTAAAAACTAGTTATCCGAAATTTGTCGCTCCTCGTACATTAGTAAAATATAATAATTCGATTTTTTTTTTTTTTGTTTTGTTTTTTTTTTTTTTTTTTTTTTTTTTTTTTTTTTCATCTCGCTCTCGTAATTTTGCTCTTTCTCTTCGTTTTATCTCCTTTGTGTCATCGATTTTGTTTTTGTCGTTTTCTTTCACCGAACTAGGAGTTTTTGTTTTTGTTTTTTGTTTTTGTTTTAAATACAAGCGTCGAATATAGCGGCTTCGAATCGCATTAATTCTAAAAGTACAATATAATGTCGTCTCGCGATCGAACGAGAACAAATTTTGAAATATGAATTTCGATCTGTGATAGCGCTGTCGTCACGCGATTTCTTTTCAGCGTTATTAGTCACGCGAAATTTCTCATGTCTCGACTAGTACAAATGCTATTTTATTATAATTATTAAGTTTTTTTTTCTTTTTATTTTTCGTCCTTTTTCCGAAAACCGTTGTAAACGTGATCTCTAGTACGACGTAAAATTCTCCTTGCAATTTTCTTTTTCTCATTCACATTCTCAAACGCGGTATCTCCGACAAATATTTCACATTCAGTTTTGCTCTTACACGTGCCAAAAATACACGATCTTCGTCGAATTGAACTCGTCTTCAATTCCAACATAAATTTTAAAGAAAGTGAGTAATCCCTGAACGGGGTGAGGCGTTGTGTCGGCATTTATATCTCGATCGAACTCGTTTCTCTATTTACAATTCGCCCGCCTTCGATAACTTTAATGTCAATAACTATAATAATAATAATAATAATAATAATAATAATAATAATAAGAAGAAGAAGAAGAAGAAGAAGAATTAATGATAATAATGATATAAAAGTGTGGCGATTATTTGTTCACATTCGCAGCACGAGGGAAACAAAATTAAAGATAGTTTCTAGATTCTTCGTTCGTCCACATCGAGTCCCGATAGAATAAACAAATCAACAAATTCAACTCTCAATGATCGACGATAATGAAAATGTTCGTTCTCTTTCTCTCTCTCTCTCTCTTTCGGATCGAAGTAGCCGACACATCCGCGTTCTACGTAACTTACATTTATATACAAATCTACAAGCGAATATGTTTCATCGAATGCTCGTATCGTTTCTGGCGAAACCAGAGAGAGCGGGTTACACTCGAAGAGTGGTAACGATTTTAGACCGAGCGAGCGACTAAATCGACTCTCGTCGCATGTCTGCTTTTGTTTCACTTTATCAATATTATTTTTTATTATCGATTTAATCGTCCTACAAAAAGCCTAAGACTGACTCCACCTTAGTGCACCTTTATGGAAAAATACTATATATGTGTAACTCTACTAATTAACTATGTCATAGTGATTGAATGAATTTCGTGATTTTTCTTTTTCTGTCATATCTTTTTTGTCTCTCTTTCGATTTCGTCCACATTATTATTTCATTATAATAGCATACCCTCGAATCGATCGAGAACGCAT
The DNA here is from genome assembly GCA_030522965.1 of Tryphoninae sp. A BG-2022a. NCBI lineage: Eukaryota > Metazoa > Arthropoda > Insecta > Hymenoptera > Ichneumonidae > Tryphoninae sp. A BG-2022a. The sequence continues at coordinate 9,463 of JAPYZT010004395.1, read as the reverse complement.
TGGCAAAACAAAGAATTATTCTCGATTGCGTCAAGCTCTACCGGCATTGCCACTAACCATCAGGATGTACATTCTCATTTCTCTTTCAATCCTCGACTATAATCGTAAATTTTATCGCACGCTACGCTCGATATATTATTTACACGAATGGAGGAAAAAATCAGGTTTGTCATCTCGGTCGAAGATGTTCCCGACGCCGTAAGTACATCTCGTGGTTGTTTAATTTTTGTTCGTTTCCGTTGCGCAAAATTAAAATCGGATCTCACACACCGGACAACAATTATTGTTTGCTCAGTTTGTACTAATTCGTACTTTTATCACCCCTCTTACGTCGTCACATACAATATATTCAGTAATATTTATGTATATACGTACAATATATAGATGATGACAACATTATAGGCCTATAATGGATAATCATTTGCCTTCTAGATAACCGCGGGTACGAATATAAAGCACTTCGTACAGCGAAGATTGAAGCCAGACGAATTATTTACGTGAAAAGTAGAAAAAAAAAACAACAAGTTCAATCTCTCGAGAATACAGCTATTCGCACACTCCGTTGCGAAATCTATACGCTAGAGGATAGAACGATCGTGCGGTAGAGAAGTAAAAAGCTCAATTGGCTCGGAAGGCCGGAGTCATTTTCTAAATTTTTTCTCAATATAAAAAAAATATATATATATATCAGATGTTCGAGATCCTGATCGTGTTTGCCTTAATTATCAGGAGCTTCCCGTGGTTCGTGTAAAAAAAACATTTCATTTAAAAAAATTATCTTAATCCTAGTATCTTGCACAGATTATTTCTCGTTCGCAAAATTCGCAATTCGCGAAGTAATTAAGCAGGTTTTCTTTTCTCTAAACGTCTAAACACAGTTTGCGCACATACAGCATACGTTTTATAATGTTCTAGTGTTTACTGGTATATAATAGAGCAACGAGGTTTGGAAACACTCGTATAAGCGTCAGTTCTAAAAAAAAATAATATATATATATATATATATATATATATATGTATGTATATATATATACATATATATACACATATATATATATATATATATATATATATATATCAACAGTAACGCCTGCGATTACGTAGCACCATGTCTCGTTATCACCCAAACGTTGCGTCTCACACTCTCTTTTATCATGGCAAAGATCTCGGACTCGCCAGAATCATTCGATATTTACTTCTGATCGTTCGAGAATCGTATCGTTTATGAGATCGTTATTGAAAATCGATCAATCATATATTTACACTATTTACACAATTATCTCTTTCAACGATCCTCTTCGACCCTGCCGAATTGGATTACTTTCTCTCATTTTACAATGTAATGCCACTCGGTTCAAGTTTATTGCATCTTTGTCCTTTCTATTCGCCCAAGTACCTCGCAAACTTCTTCGTTTCTCCATTCGTATTTTAATCCATTTTCCAAGAAAATTAATAAAAATTCCCTTCGCTGACGTTCAATTAATGCCCGTTAGCTTGATCGTCAGCTTGAGCTTTTCTCAAACAACACCGGGCTGCATTGTGAGCAGATGAGTCGTAGGATCGTAATATCCAGCGAGATAATAAATGTCGTTGTTGTCGTAGATCGTGAGATACCTGTGCGGTTCTTTGCCCAATTTTTCGGTGTAATCCGGAAGCGGTAGAACTTCACACTTGTGGGATATCGTCTGAACGTCGTTTTCGTCCATGTGCGGTGACTGGAAGAGCGCACCCTGCAGACATAATTGAAAAATCAATTAATCAAATAAAAACAAGAAATGGTATACGAGCAAGAAATATGCGAATCAATTTATACCGGATATTTTAGGTTTCCGGGACATCCAACAGTTTCCTCGGGATGATAGAACCATTTGACCTTCACGATCATGTTCGAACTGGACGTTTCCCACATAGATTCTATTTTACCGATGTAAGGTCTATCTGGTCTTCCGGTTGACAAGAACACCGCGCTGTCACCGATCTGTATGGTCTCGCTCCCTCTCTGAATAGCTCGGAAGAATTGTTTCTTTGCTCGTCCCTTTGCACCAGGTCTTCTATAACCCTTTCCTGCCCAGCCCCATAATTGTCTCGCTGGCAAGAATGCCGCCATCTTGCTGCGACTCTCCACGGACTCTTGGCGTTCTCTCGCCTTTGCCTTCTTCTCCGGTTTCTTCGGTTTCTCGATTTTTTCTTCTGGGACAATTGGATCTACCACCGGTTCATCGAGACGTTCTTCCTCCTCCGGTACCTCCACAACTTGATCATTCACAAGTTCTTGTAGAGTCTCGGTGGTATTCTTCTCCTTCGTTGATGGCATTTCCTCTTCGCTCTTATGCCCACTGCAACTCTCTCCGCCGCTATTGTACAATGAGATAATCGTTAAATTTCAAAACTTGCTATGACCGATTCAAAATATCAAAAAATAACGAGAAAGACCAAGACTCACCTGACATGACTTCCCTCACTGTAGCTGCTGTGATGACTATGCCTGTGTTTATGTTTCCGATGTTTTCTATGCTTGTGCTTACGATGTTCCTCACAAAATTTGTGCCTGCGATGCTTCTTCTTTCCCTCTTGAGCCTCGTTAAGTCGCTTCAACTTGTCCCTTCGTCTCTTCTTGAGCCTCTTGCGTTCACGATACTCCTCCATTATTCTAGCATCTGCTTCTTCATTTTTGCCAGGTTCAGTCTTATCACTGGCTGGATTATTTGTTCCCGCTCCGACGATTTCACCATTTCGATTCGTCGAGAATTGAACCTCCGAGGAATGACCGGCCGAGGACGAACGCTTATCGTCCGTTGAGGTCGATGTTTGTCTTCGTCTCTTTCCTAATGTCAATAAAGGATTTGGATCGTATTCTGTAACAGGCAATACAACGTGTGAACACCAAGTATTACATACATCTACCTCTGAAAAATTCTTGAAAAAATAATAAATGAACGAATATCTCACCGACGACAGGATAATCAGGCTGGAGTAATCTGATATCGTCCAATGCTATTCGACCGCTGTCACCATCGTCGAACTCCACACTGACAAATTTCTCATCCAGCTCTGAATCTGGTTCGGACGGTTCTACCGACGTGCCGGGATAAAGACAGCGATATTGCTGGCTCCAGTAGGCACAGAGTCTCGTGCCAGGTGGCAATTCCTTCGTCGAGGATGGACAAATTTCAACAATCTGAAACATTGATTCTCATTAGCTCTGGTTTTTATTGAAAGTAAAGAAGAACGAATGCTCAATTGTTACAAACTTACGGCATCATTCAAGATTTCTTCTCGCGAATGTATATGCGGTCTATTCCCCCGTTCACCGTCCAATGTAATTGCATAAACATCGGGTGCCTGCACCGCGCTCAATCGTCCAGCATAGAACAAGCCTCCCATAGCCGTGAGAACTCTCAACTGCTCGATTCCCAAATGGGCCGATGTCAGTTTGCACTTGGAAACGACATTGTCTGCTTTATCAGCTTTGGCGGCCTTAGCACATTCTTTGCACTCTTTGCAATCCAACGATGATTTACGTTTTTTCGATTCTCTTCTGTCGTGCTCGCTGGACTTGCGTCTTGTCGGTGACGTTGATGTTGATTTGCGTTTCTTCTTTTTCGACTTGTCGTGACGATCACGCTCCGTTTCATTCGGCTCCTCATCCACTACCATCTTCTCAGGCTCTACCGGAGATTCCTGAAGAAGAAAACTCGTAAAATCTAATCTACATCCTGTTGTTTACAAAGGATGAGAAATACTTTTTTTTCTTACCACAACAGGTTCCTTCTCTACGACCGGAACTTTCGGTGGAATATTCTCAACCGTGTAGTTCCATTCTCCACTCTCTTCATCCTCCCACACTTTTACCTTCGCTTCAGCTTTCAATTTTGGCTTGACCTTCGTCACCTGTTTTTCCAATTTCGTTTCCTGGCTTAGCTTAGCTTTCTCAGCTATTATCGAGCTTATCACGTTCTTACTGTGTAAAGGCGTTTGCTTGACGGGCTTGATCTTTGATTTCACCATTTTGTGAGTCTTGGCGCTTTTGGAGGCAGCTAGGCCGGATTTGAACGGAAGAGGCGTGTAGCCGGTCTTGCCAGGAAACTGCGATTTAAAAAGAAATATAATGTAAATCCGCAAACTTTCATCGTTCCTATCAATCTTGTCAAGACAAATGAATTCTGTGGAAATCGCTTACCTTATTCTGAAGATGTCTGTTCTTCGATGTCATCAAATATCCAACGAGTGAACTCTTGCTCTTGGGTTTCTTTGCCACTATTGTTTCCGTCAAGTGTCTCGCACTTCCTGAGCTACACATGAGCTTTCTAGGTCTGCAGACTTTGCGTTTCTTCGATGCCGAATTCGAACTCGAGATTGTTGGTGCCGGCGAGGAAGCTGTCTCGTAGCCCAACTGAAACAGGGAAAGATATCGTTGCAAGAAAAATAGAGAATTTCTCAGTGGATAAGTCTTGAGATTCTCGAACTCACCGCTGTGGCGTTTTTGTCGTCGTCCTCTGGAACTAATTTGCTCGTTGGCAGAACAGTTATGGGCGAAGCTACGGGAGCAACTGGTATGTGAATGCTGGGTATGCTGTCCAACAATTTAATATGACTCCTAGGTTCGCCCAATTTAATAAGATTTACATTGCATCTTGGAATTGCGAGATTTGGCATCGAGGCAAGAGATTGTTGCGTATCACCTTCGGGAATTTCATTCGTGGGTGATTTTGGCGGTGAAGCATCCAAGTCCAAACTCCCATAGTCGGAGCTCGACTGGCTCTTCTTTCTTGGCCTGCCAGGACTTCTTTTCTCGTCCTTTTTCGGCGCAAGTTTCGAAAGTTCCTTTTGTTTCTCTTTGTACTGCTTCTGAATATCGGCCATTCTTACTCTCATGTCCAATTCCATGGCATCCATGTTCGGCCAGTCTTGCTCGTTCCCATTTTGCATTTCAACCGTCGGCTCGTCGATCCCGTTCAAGGCTTCACGAGCAATCGAGAGCCTGAGAGGACACACTCGAACCTCGCTGTTCTCCGCCTCGGAATCCGTAAAGTCAGGCTCGATTCTATTTTCCAATAGAGCATCGTCCGTTCCGTTCTTCGTCGGAGCTTTTTCATTGATGCTCTCGCAACCGTTGTTCCTTCGGGTCTTATTGGCGTAAAGCGCATCCTCCCGGGATTTAGCAACGAATCTTTTCGCTTTGCCGATCTTGTCGATGTAACAATTTGAAATTTCACGACTCGGACTTGTCGCGTCACGATTATCTTCGCAAAGTCTTTTCGATGTCTTGTATGCATCTTTCTCATTATCGTCGACGAACTTTCTTTTTTCCACGCTCTTTCTTTCGTTCTCCGATGGTTTACTGAGATTCAAGAGAAGTCTTCCTACTCGAGATATCTCCTCGGAATTATCGAGTGTCTCTTTCGGCTTTTTAGGTACATTGGCGACCACCTCTTCCATGAATCTTTGCTCAGCGAGAGCGCAAAGAAGACCAAGCGGACTGTCAACGTTGTTGTTGTTACTCTCGGTCTGTGCTTGTTGACAATTCACCTTCGTTGGCGAATCCTCGGAATTTTCCCCAGTGCCTGGCACTAAATGTTCGAAGTGAACGATGCTGTTTGACAAAAGCTCAAGCCCACTGAGATCCACGTTTTGCCTGGACTTGCCAGCTACCCTGGCCTTTCCGACTTGATTGTCCGGCGAATTTTTCATCTCCACTCGCTGATTCGATTTTCTCTTGTCGATCGAATCATCGCCAATGCTGTGACCACTTTCGTTAGGAATTTTTCCACCATTTGTCTCGTCCATTTCCATCTTAGTTGCGAAGCAACGAGACGATAATTCTTCATTATTGTCGAAAGCCGCGGGTGTACAAACCGGGGAGACCTTTTCTCTCTTCAGAACTCTGTCGTTTATGTCAACTTCGGCAAGATTTAAATTGTTATTGTTGCTACTGCTGTCGTTATTATTTTCAATCGTTGACCAGGTTTTCGCGATTCTTTTGAGCGGTAAAATTGTTTCAGGGAGCTTCGAGCGATCTTCCGTTTCTGCAGAGTTCGACAAATTTTCGATATTCATAGAATTCTCGCACGATCGAAGTATCAATTTCTTTAGACCGTTTTCCAATTTTCTGGACGGTGGCTCGACGACGTTTCGAGTCTGCTGAACCTCGCAATTCTTCTCCCTGGAATCTTCGGCGCTCTGAATCGCTTGTTGATCGTGAAGAGCGGCCGCGGCATTTTTCTTCAATTTTTCCACGACATTCTCGATACCCGGGTGATATCTCTCCACCGATTGTTTCCTCTCCTGACGATTGATCTTGTCCGTTTGAACGAACATCTCATTTCGAACCGATTGACAATCTTCACCGATCGTCGACTCGGTTTTCTCCTGTTTAACGACGACTTTCGGCACTTCTTTCTCGTCGTCGCAATCGATGGACGGCATATCGAAAGACTTGACGCTTATTTGCGGACGCTCGTCCTCGACGAATTCCATATTGTTCACCTCTGCATGGACACAATTTCCTCTCGCACTCCTGCTAAAATCCTCATCGGTAATGATATCCTCCCTTGTGGAAATAATATTTTCCGAGGAGCTTGGAACTTCCTGTTGAACAACGTTCTCAACAATATCCGTGTTCGTTGAAACTTGAGGAATTTCACCGAAAGTTTCCTCATCCTCGTGTTTACTCTCGTTCTCGTCCTCTCTTTCCTGCAGGCTCATCGATTCCTCGTTTCTCTTCTCCTCGAGGGCTCTCTCCTCGTTTAACAATTCCTCCGAGTAATAAGGCTTCCTAATTTGCTCCACAGGATCGCGTCTTCTCCCAAAGAATTCGAGGTTCTCGTGAAAACTGTCGCAATTCTCCTCGGTTATCTCGATCATCCTCGAGCCTATCCTCGATATCCTCTCCTCGCCACTGGACTCCTCGTCGACGTTGAGAGAATCCTCCTCCTCATCCTGCGTTCTGTCTTCGTTACTCGAACGACAACTTACGACGCTCTCGATCGTTCTATCCACCGAATTGACCTCGCTGCAGCGCGTTATCGTCGTGACCGAGGTCGTTGTCGCGTATCTCGTACAGTCGGCTGCGTTTATCACTGTGTTCTCAGACTTTTCGAACTTGCCGATCAAGTTACAAGCCGTTTGTCCAATCATCGCGCGTTGATCGATCATTGGGTTCTTCGTAAGGGGAATCATTCCCAGCTGCGTTCTCGGTCTTTCGTGACTCGAGGAAACGAAATCGAAACTCGTCGGATTCGTCATTATTTGCTGATGACAGGGACTCGAGTATTGCTCCTGTTTCACACAAGTCTCGCTCGGTAACGGTTCGTCGTCCGTCTCGAGGCCGTCCGTTTGATTCGACGCGTCCTGAACGCCTATCGGCGTTGTTTCCGGCGCTTCGATCGCGTGTATCTGCGTCACTTCCGGAGGTGGCGTTAGGCACGATACCGGCGATGTTGCCTTCGACGAAAACGTGTTACGTTGCTGAAACATAAACTTTCGATCAAGACACACACGTGCCTGAGGGAAAAAAATCATAAAAAATATATTTCTACACATCGTGTTTGTGTCGAAGAAAATAAATTGATAATAAAAGAGAAAATTGAAATTACAGGCAATACCTGCGAGGTGCAATGAGTCGGCTCGGCCTGGCTGATTTGAACGAGTGCCGGTGCGTGAGGATAATAATGCAGAGTCGTGAGAAGAGGAGCGTCAGGCATCAGAGCACTCGTCATCGATGTCACAGTCTGAAGAGTTTTGCTCGATTCCGCGGAAGCTGGAACGTTAAGATTTTTCCTCTTTATACCCCCGATCGAACATCAATTATTTCAGATTAAATGATAAATTTCAATCAAGAGATAACCACAATCGTATTTCTTAATTCAAATCAATTATTCACCGATTATCGTTGTCGGACTGTTGCCACAATCGGCTTCGATCTTGACAATCGGCATCGTGCTCTGCTGTTTTCTCTTGTTTTCCGTTAGTACGAGTCTCGCACCGCCGATATCGCTTAGAAGCTGAAGCGAGGGTGGCTGCGGCGCCGGTGGAAGAAGAAGAGGTGGTGGACCGACGCTTGGACCATTGTGACTCGGATAATTTGGCCACACAACGGCCTGTTGCATCTGTTCCGCCGAGTGAGAAAAGCCTGTTTCGAAGCAAAATTCTTTCTGTCAGTCGGAATAATGGAAACTTCGTTTCCAACAGCAAACCGGATGAAAAGAAAAAAAATTAAATAAACGAATAAAAATTGTTGGTCCAACTTTCTAAGCGAACGATGCAATAACTCGTTGGTCTCGATGAACGAGACGCGAAAAGCGCGTAACGCGGTGACGCTTCGACGATTTCGCGTTGGTGAACGAGTCTCGCAGCGAGTTTATCGCTCGACGATCGTAGCTGGATTATAGAATCGCGATATGTCTCGAGTATCGAAGTGCGATACGGGAAAAACATTTTATTTGACTTCTGAGCTCTTCGACTCTGCGAAGCCCACTCCTCGCGGCCCCCTTTATCGATAAGATCGCGAGAAAATGAAAGTCAGTCTCTTACGTTACGAAGCTCGATTTGTGAATACGCCAAGATAATTTTAATCTTTAACACACATATATCTGTTTCTTGTATCGATTAATGATCGCTCGACATAGAAAAATCGATCGAGCTATTCAAATGTCGAGCAATTTTCCACGTATGTGCATAAAACGTTGTCTTTTTTTCGGTAAAAGAAGTCATTGTAAAGTCAAAAAATTGTACAACTTGGTTTATTTTTTTTTAATTTTCATCGTTTTGGGCAATAAGTAGCTTCGTGTTTAATCACGTACGTTTGCTTGATAAATTACCTGCTGCGTGTATGAGCAAAAGGTGTCCAGTCGTTGGATCTCGTACGAGTTGAAGACCACTTTGAAGACCACCCTGAAGACCCATTCCCATCTGTGGAAATCCTACGGGCTCCATTGCAGGCATTGCTGTTAAAATATATACAATTTTTTTTTTATGACCGAACGGAAATAGCGAGAGAGTGGGAGGGAGGGGAGGGAGGAAGCTATTAGTCGCGTTCGGTGCATCGAATATTGTACAATTATATGTGCGATCGATCCCTCGAGCAACGACGACCAATAATGGCGACTAAACGTAGCGAAGGTTCAATACGAAATACTAAAAAATGCTTTTTACATCTTAAATCAGTTCGACTCTCGATCGATAATTAAGGACGCGTGCTATTTCGAGGAAAATACGGATAGTTTTTTCGTTCTCCATCGTTTCGCGTCGAATATCTGAGAAAAGCTTGTAGGTACGATCCTCCGCTGTTTCCAAGTGCACATGCATCGCGACGAATTTTGCCTCATTAATGAATTAACAGCGGTCGAGAACGAATATAGACATGGTATGCGCTGAGCGTTCAATTTCATCGAAATGTCACTCGGTCATCCGGGAGAGGCGGCCAGCGAGAATTTAACGTACGAGGATGAAGAGAGAGAGAGAG
>JAPYZT010004394.1:0-12308 GCA_030522965.1 Tryphoninae sp. A BG-2022a | reverse complement strand
TCTCTCTCTCTGCGCGTGAAATAGATCAACCCCAGCCAATCGATAAGGATATCGTAGATTCGACCTTCGACCTTGATTTTCAACCGTGTTTTGACCAAGTTCTGTTTATTTGCAGTCTTAATTCTCCACGTATGTTACCAGCCTCGAGGCATTCGACTCAATTTCACAACGAAAACAACTCTCTTCAATAAAACATCGCGATCGAGTAATTAGTTTACAAAATTGCTCGTATTTTACAGGTAAAAGATCCAACTTCATACTTCGATCCTTTGCAACGATCGTTACTACGTCTACGTCCCGGAAACTTTCGAATTAAAACGAGTGATGCAATTTACCCCGCTCTACCCCATGTACATACACGATTTTTGCATCGATCGAATTTTCCCATGGTACATCGAGCGGTTAGCTTGCGTTTGTGTGTCGCGGGACTAATAAGAACGCGTGACGACGGGCTTAGCTCGTGCGGCCGTCGCGCGAGCGCGAAACGAGATAAGAGAAACGAGAAAGAGGCCTGGTATAAATTGCACCGCTAAAGCACGTCGACGAGAAGGAATACATACCTATATATATAAACAGGGTAAAATACTCGACGAAAAAAGATAACGAAGCGATGGCGTGACCTTCCCAACCGCCATCTCTCTCTTTCTCTCTTTATTTTTCTACGCGGCGCTCAACGACGCGCGTACAGACCGTACATTAGTCGCCGTCCCACGAATCCCTACAACATACGTGTATTATTGTATATGTAACAGACATTTTATCCGCGCGCACGACATCTCGACTCTGATAAGAGAGCCCGCGACATTTATTTTCGTCTCTCTTTCTCTCTCGAGCGCGCTCACGGTGTGCCAGACTCGACCTGAGGCCAACGGAACGACACTCAATTCATCTTAGCATGTAGCTAGAACGTACATGTGGTTTGTACGCGATATTGCGCTCTCGCTCTATACCCGTCGGTCTCGATAACCCGTGCTAGCTTCAACCCCGAGACCATTCGTCATCGTCGCGGAGCAACTCCGCGGGGGTGGCTGCTCGCGGGAAAATAAGACGAGCGTTTGTTCCGGTGGGCTTGGCAATTTCTCCTGACACGGGGATATCCACGCCACGTTCTGCATTTCAGAATGAAAACGAAACGTCTGGGTACGACCGATAGAAATAAATCAGCGGGTCAACAAACTTGCGATATATTGCTTCGATTGTTAACAATGTTACAATTTGATTTTTTTTGGTTTTTTTGTATGCATACGTGATGCGATCTGAGAAAAGAGACCTACGAGACAAAATAGGATTTTTTTATGGCGAACGTATAATATAAAAATTGATTTTGTGCCATGTTGGTTCCTTTTTTCGGTTCGCGTCACATATGTGTATGTTTAGAAATTAATTTATCGTATACTGAGAAAATTATGTGTAACAGCTACTGTTTGTGTTTATATTTAAACTCGTATTAGACTAGATTTATAACTATGGACCGATCTCCTTTTTGGACTCTGCTGTTCTTTAGCCTTAACTAACATATGCTAGGAGACAGACTTGCCCCCTGACTTACAATTAGTCTTGCCTAATATATGCTAGGAGACAGGCAGATTCTTAAAATCGTTATAATTCAATTTTTTGATTTCTTTATATGCAGATGTGTATGTTCAAAAATGAATTTATCATAAACTGAGTACATTATGTGTAGCAGCTACTGTTTACGTTCATATTTACACTCGTATTAGACTAGAATTATAACTATGGACCGATCTCCTTTTTGGGCTCTGCTGTTCTTTAATCTTAACTAACATATGCTAAGACACAAAACTACCTTCCACGTGTCATATAAAGAATAAATTCTAAAGTCTATAAATATAAAAGCAACAATAAGCCCTGCTTATTCCATGACCAACGTCCTATAAATTTCACCAAAAAACAATAAATAAAAACAAAACTTCATTTATTTGGATTCGACGGCAGAGAAAAAACCTGCAAATTACTTGATTTGCTCTGGAGCTGTCTATCTTTGTGGAGATGTCTATGTTCGCAATAAATCACCAACAATGAGGGAAATTGATACGACTCAAACTCACGAGCTTCTTTTTCAATTAAAAAAATATGTTAATACGTATAAATGCGAGTGCAAGGGTGCGTTCGCCGATATCGTGGTAGAGGCTCGTAACACGTTCGTTAATTGGTTCTACCCAATGCAGCCTGTGCATAGTGCTCCTGGCGTGCATGTATAATCGACGTGTGTGTGTGTGTGTGTGTTTGTGTACGAGCATACGTGTATGCACGTGTAAAGATGCGGAATACGTTTGGGTCGATAGGAACAATGACGTCTCCCATCGTGTCTAGGAAGGTCGCGCGAACAAACGACGCTACGTTAGCTTCGTGCGAAATATTCCAATACAGCGTGTACCATCGCGACGCCTGTTTATGAATGAGCGGCAAACGGAAAGGAAAAAACAAATATGGCGAGAGGGAAAATATTCCAGTCAATCGATCAATCGGGTTGCTATCGAAAGCGTGGCTCTGCCAATCGGTACATAATGGCACGACAAAGCGCGGATGCGAGTCGAAGGACGAAGGTTGACCGTAGCGTTGGATCTTTAGCCGAAGTAAATGGTACAGTCTGTGCCATTTTAAGTTAAACGATGGATGGACGTAAAAGTGATCAAATCGATCGAAAACTTCGTTATGAAAACTGTCGTGACCTCTCGAGAGGGAGAAAATATCAAGGTTATAGTGTCGAGCTTGCTTAAAGTGTCAAGGTCAAGTGCTTGGTTGCTTTATACCGGGTGGATATATTTTTTATGAATCTTAAACAGATTTGAGACAAAACGGAGAGAAAAAAAGTTTCCTAACTTAAGAATTAACGGAAGTTATAACACTTCAAGGTTGTTACATAGCAATAAGCATTCACCGTTTGCAATCGTGTGCATGGGTGCGTATAAGCTCGACCCTGCGACCTCCACGTGGTACACGTCGAGTAACGCTAATTCAGACGGTGAATGTTCATCACTCGTGACAACTTAGGAAGTGTGCTGTAACTCCAGTGATTTTTCAAGGTAAGAACGAATCTCGTTTTCGTTGGATCTCAGCTCATTGACAAGACCAAAAGAGTGATAATTATCACTTAACTTTTGAAAAGTCAACAGCGATCTTCGACTGACCTTGTCGCTTACAAGGTCAAAATTGATAATGGCAACTTTAACTTTGTAAATTTCGCGAGAATTAGTTCCCATCCGACTAACCATTTTCTCAGTTTCAACTCAAAATGGCAGACCCTGTAGCTATGTTCTTGATGGATGAGCGCGCGAACGATGCTAATCACGAGACGCTAATTGTCTTTGCCCCCGCGTAACGAAGCTGCAGCTAGTAACACAACGGATGCTCGGTACGAGACTCGTTTTCTCGACCGAATTGCCAAACAAACGACGAGCCGGTGTCTCGATAAACGAACTAACGAGACAACAGCCAACTCCTGCCTATTCCATATCGCGTTCAATTAGACCCTCCATTATTATTCCTCTTCCTCCCGTACGAAAATGATCGAACCTTCCTAATTGGCAACAAAAAAATACGTAACAAAAAGAAAAGTAACAGCAAAAGTCTTCATGAAACATTAACAGATTGCGAATAAAAATGCGCAACTGAGACAGAAGAATAATGCCAAGAGCTTGAAAATCTCGGAAGGAAAATAAGGGCGAGGCGTTATTTCATCTCGACATGTTCACGACAGACTCGAGCAAAGATGTTTCACCCACGCGTTACATAATTTATTTACAATTACGTGTTCTTTCGCTATGTATATCTTCGTATGCTCGTCTCGTCGATCTCGCCTGTATCTCTCTCTCTCTCTCTCTCTTGTTACTAGCTGCAACAGTGGAATAAAAGCCACGTAACTACGTTCGCAAAGAGCACATGTGCTATATGATAAAACCTCGAGGCTGACTCGTCGACGGACGATGCATGGGAGCGAGCGACAAACGCGTGTTTTATTACGCTCTGTTTATGAATTACATTAACACATCAACTTGCAACGATATAATTGCATACAGCAACGACGGGCGCGTATTCCCACGAATAGCTAACGCAAGGTGTATTCAATATTTCAACGTTCGTGTAATTATCTTCGTAGCTCGATGAACATTTTAGCCGGACGAGAGACAAATTCGTTTTCCTTCGATGTTAGGAAGAATGGATAAGAAACTCGAGGAAAATATGATACGTACAGGTATTACCCCTTGCCCAGTGCTGAGCCTGAGCACCTTGGATGATCGCCGTCACCGACATCATTGGTTTCTCCTTCTTCATCATCTTCGATGATTTTTCTTCCTTGTTACTTTTGGGTTCTTAATTTCAGCACTTCACTATTACGATTAATCACTTTTATAATCCAAACTATCAATCGTGACAATGTTATTTATAATTTGTAATGTCGTATGCAATTTTCACTGATTCGTCGAGGGTGTATGGAATTCCATCGATTGGGATATTGCTCGATCGTTTTTGGTTTAAATTTTGGTATCGTTGACACTTTTTGGGTGTAATTTTTGTTTTTTTTTTTTTTTTGTTGTCAATTATTTTGCCCGAGTCGTTTTGTCATAATTGTAACGATATCGTCATCGCTGTCTTTGGTTTATACGACACTCGCGCACCGCCGGAATAATGTCGATGATACGGTGATTTGATTGAATATAATCCTGCCTCGACGATAGGACGAAATCTAGGGAGAATAACGTAAACGCGTTGGAAATTCATGAATTTACAATTGTCTGGAAAAAGAAGGGACGGTGAAGATGTACGAAGAAAATCTCGAGAGAGAGACGAGAAATTCGATTGTGTACCACGTTCGCTCTCTTTATTTTGGCAAATTCGAGGGACACCCTCCTTCCATCTCCGGATGAAAAGGAAACGAAATATATCAAGTCTCCCTTATCGTCTCACGAGCGAGTTATAAATTTATTTTCTCGCGCCCAATTTTCGATCCATCCATCTCGTCCATGATCGTGGGGCACTTTGTCCCTCGCGGTATGAGCGAGAAAATGAAATAACGCGAAAGAGGAAAGAACAAAAAGAGAGAGAAAGCGCGATAGAAAGGGAAAGGAGAGGAAGAATTTTCCTGAATACGCGTCTGGCCGTTCACGGTCTTTACTACTTACAAGCGATCGTATTATTCATAACGATAACACAACGAGAAAAAAAATTCAGAAACTTGTCACACTCGATGATTCAACGAACGAGTCTTCCCCCCTTTCTTCTCTCCCCTCTCGTATTATACGACAATTTATTTTATCCTCGTTACAACGTTCTTTTCAACATTTCCTCCTCTTTTCCTAACCATTCGTCGTTCCTCCCATCGATTACAAATCGCACGATCCGTTACAAAACAATCCCAGTTAACATCCCATCCCAAAAATAAAGATTCCAGCCAACGAAAACTCGTCCACGACGAACTAAAATCTCAAACTATTTTCAATACGATTCCTCGATAAGGAAACAAAAAAAAGAAGAAAACAAAACCGAATGTCGATACGAGAGGAAAAATCGCGATCTTATACGGACGATGCGTTCTCTCGGTAGCGCGAATTCCCGGCGCGATCCTGGCTAGGTTCTCGCCACGGCGCACCGATCGTCTCTACCGTTCGTAGCGACGAACGAGACGGAGAGAGGCCACCGAGGATAACTGCGGGGGCTGCAAATATTCAAGGCCAATGCCGAATATACCAGCGTTGGCGAATGGTGGAGTGGCAGGAGGAATGGGAGGGGGAGGGGGGAGGGGACACGGATACGCTACTACTACTAGGCGTACGTATATATCTATATATATATGTACTTCTACTCCAGAGGTTTCGGAGCTCGTCCCGGTGCATATAACGTAAAGCCGAATCGATACGTGCTCGCTACATAAACCTACTGCCACAGTATGCAAGCTCGCTTTCAATTTTCCATACTACGTGTTACTCGCGTTCGCGCTAAATACACCCCCCCCCCCCACCTCCCCTCACCCACGCACCTTTTTTTACCTGGGTTTGTAAACGTCGTATTTTTAGAAGATTCTAAAACCACCCCTATCAAACATGCACCCACACATACGCGCAAACACCCAGGATGGGTACGAGATTTCTTCGTTTCGTCTCTGGGACGATGTTGAAACGCGGGAAATAATGAGTTTGCTAGTGGCGAGTGAGTTAACCGAGTGGAATGATAGATTGTTTAAAAAAACAAAAGAAACAAACGAACAAGAAAAAGGATAAAGAGGGAAGAAAGGATATTTCGTGATCGCTTTAAGGCGCAAAGTTGTCGTAAAAACGATGAATTCTATCGACGATATTTCGAATCGATGTCCGATAAGAGGATCTCGTTATCAATGAGGAAGAATTATGGCGATGGTGCATTGTCGCTTATACATCGGTTCGCAAGATATTATCATAATTTTATTCGATAAAGAGCGAGTGAAACAAAATGTTGTTTTTGTGGGGAAAATAAGAAAATGATTTGACTGTGTAAGTGTAGAAAACGGATATAGCGCGGGAGTATCGAATATTATTAATTGACGAGTTTGACGAGGAGATGGACGAAAATTCGTCTGGTGAATTCGTTACTAATCGAGCCAAAGGCGGGCAAAGGTTCGTCGCGTGTCGCGAGTCGTTTTCGTCTGACCTCGGTACGCTTCACACATATATACACACACACACACACACACACACATACACAAACATATATATATATATATATATATATATATATATAAATGTACATTCGCACAAGTACTTGTGTACATGAGCCACGGGAGCGGCACGGATGACGGTCTTTCGTCTCTCTTTCTCTCTCTCTCTCACACACACACACACACACACACACAAGACACATACACACACTCTATTCGCGGCAACTGCGCAAAAGCCGGCGCATAATCGGAATTTGGCACTGGGAAAGCAGACCGTCCGCTCGACGCCCACATGTATCACGCTTGTTTTTCTTTTTTTTTTCTCTTTCAAATTTTATCTCCATCCGACACACCGTGCAAAAGAACATTTCTTTTTTTTTAAAGTTTGCGAAGTAAAGATCAATATATACGGGTGATACAATGATTACCGAGAAAATAATGTGACTTAAGTGATACACGATGATATTAGTGAAAACTAAAAGAAATACGGATGTGGAGGAAATAAGAGAAAAGACGAATCTATAGAGGGTGGATTAACGTTAGTTCTCGTAGTGCCGGTGTTTATCTCGAGATTGATGTAAGTTAGATCGACGCGAGTGATAATTAACATTACGAAAACAATAAATATCCGCACGCGAGTGTACAAATATCGAAAACTTTTGACAATTAAATTTGTTTAAATCAAAATTACATCCTCCCCCTCCCTTAACGACCATACGTAATCCTCGATGGTTTTATTTTGTAATGAATTACCCATACACACACACACACACATACACGTGCGCATTATTCTCGCCTGCGCAATACTCGGTTACAAGTGTGCACGAGGAACAACGAAATTTTGTTTTCCCTCCTCTCATTATTTCTGGACGTTTCGAGAAAAATAAATAAATAACAAAAACAACAAAAAAAAAGTATACGAATGTCGAATCCAAGCTCGATGATTATAGTTTGAAGAAAAAAAAAAATATGTTTATTAAAATCCAAGTCCGAGAGAATGGCAAAATAAAGGCGATAACGAAGATAGATAACATAACCGAAGTACCGACTGTTATTCGGTTCTCTCGCTCTCTTTCTCGATTAGTTCCCTCGCTCTCGCATATAATCCTCGTGATTACGTTCAAATTCGCGTTATCCACGTTTTACGTATGAGACGCGTGCGCGTCGTGCGCGTCGTGCGCGCTGTGAGAACCGGCGAACGACTGAGCGAGGAAATTGTTCGAAGCGGGAACGAGACGGACGGGAATGAGAGCTTCGTGGGTTTTGTCTCTGTATATGTGTGTGTGTGTGTGTGTGTATGTGTGTTTGTGCACGTGTGTCTGTGTGTGTGTGTGTGTGCGTTTGCGCGCGCGCAATGGTGGCAGACGGCGGCGCCGCGTCATGTATGCACCACTGTTCGGTCTCGCTCGCGCCACCGACCGATGCGACACAACAGCAGCCCGATGAGTGCAAGGGCAACGGGCCTGGACCCATATTTATCGCTCACGTTTCACCATGGCGGGCACGATTATCTCCGGCTTTAATAATACAATAATACGCGTGTACACTCGGTTACGCTTTTATAAGTGCAAACGAACCGGCTTGCTCGCTATATTTCCTACATTATTTCGTTCATTTCGTTCCTTATCCGTTTTCTGATATCGGTCAATCAAATTCAGGTATCTACCTATCGCCAAATGAACTCGCGACTACGTAGATCTTACTCGCGTGTGTTAATTGTTACAGGGGAGAAAGCGGTCGTTGCTTTTTTTTGTTCACAAAGATTTACCCTTTGGGTCGAAAATTTGCATTTTATCCGTGAGAATTCCTATCGTCGAGCATGAATAAAGTTTTTCGTAATCGCAACGTCGAGTGGATATTTTATTACAGCTGTTTCTACCGCGATTAACGCGACGGATTTGTTTTCTTTCTAGACGAAATAAGAGCGTTCAAAGTTTTGGAATTATTTCGCGTCGGAAATTTGCATTTATATTCGTGAGAACTTACATCGTCGACCATGGACAAAGTCGTTTGTACGCAATGTTAGAACAAATAGCTGTTTTAGTACAGTGGTACTGTTACGATTGTGCCTTGGATTTATTTTTTTTCTACGTATATACGAGTGTTTATAGTTTCGAGTAAAATCTTCAAATTGTTTTCACTACGAAAAAATTTTTAGGAATTGCAACTTTTGTCATGCTGTGGGGAGGGGGGGGGGGGTAAACTGGGAGAAGTAGATTGGGGTAGATAAATCTTAGTTGATATTGGTAAAATGGTAAAAATAAACAATCTTGCTCCAATATTTGCGCGGAGAGAATTTCTTATTAATTTTTACGGCGAAATCTCGGTAAAATTTATAGTAAAAACTTGAACCCGGTGATAAATGTGCAAACAGTTAAAAATTGACATTAGTTTCAAATACTTTATTTTCAGGCGTGTGAACATTTTAACACGTGGTATAATGTTATTGGGCCAAGCGACCTAGCTCTGGCTGATTTTACTGTGAAGAACGTAAAAATTGTGATGAACGCACGGAAAATTTCGGCTTTCGTTTTCAAATCTTCAAGACAAACACGCAAATTTCTCAATGTGTACCGTACACTTTAATTTGTATCAGCCCTTTTTTCAACTTATTGTAGTAATGTTTACGTTTCACGAAAATTTACTGTTAATTTTAGTAAAAGTTCTTGAAAATATTTTTTATTTCTGTCACGCAAGAGTAAATTCTTACTCATTTCTATTAAAATGTATAATTTATTTCCTAAAAACCTGAAGAATTGCACATTTGTCGATCAGTTACTGTGACTTCACAGTAAAAATTACTTAAAAATTCTTTTCGTGTGGGGAATAAATTTCCTAAAAATTAATAAAAAAAAATGGAGACCGGGGTTTTATATTCGGAAAGGGATGACTAGTTCAGGGGGAATAATATCAGGAGGATCGCGAGGTTTGAGAATATCTCAGGGACAAGATTCGCCGACTTAATCGCTTCTTGTTAATTACCACTTTCCATTTCTCTCTCTCTCTCTCTCTCTCTCACACACACACACATTCGTTGATGTTATTCCGACACATTTGGTCGAATGTAACTCATATCAGTAGACACGAAAAGAAAAAGAACCTTGGAAATTGAAAAAATGGGACGATAGGTTGTACGAAGCGCGATATACTCGAATCGGTTGTGTTGTACGGTGCTAAAAGCGCAACCGAGCGTGCATTAGAGACCCGTCAACTTGCAGCATGTGGGCAAACGTTCGAGGAACGAAAAGAGCGAGAGTAGCGGAACGAGAGGAATAGAAAGAGAGTAGAGGGGCTCGACCGATCGACTCTCGGCTGATGAGTAACGCGATTGCGCGTTTTGGCTTCGCGCTCGGTAAAACGCGACTATTAATGGGACGGATGAGAGAAAAAAAAGAAGAAGAACAAGTAGAAGTAGAAGGAAAAAAAATGCAACGCGATACAAAAGCCGAGAGTAATGACTACTCGTTTTCGATTTTTCTTTTTTTTTTTCCTATCTCGCGTACGTTTTATATAGCTAGGCAATATTCCTTCGTCAATCTCGTATCACACACGCTTCAAGGTTACGCCACCGTGGAATCACCAGCCGGATATCGCCGGATGCAATAAAAGCAGTCACGTGCGATAATGAGAACCGGGAAAGCGATTACGGCGTGCTCTCTTCGTATTTTTCTCATTTCTTCTTTTTTTATCCGGAGTAACATGCCCTACGCGCATCGTCCTATAAATTAGAAATTATCCCGATCGAAGCATAATAACGAAATACTCGAATTATTTCAAATGGCACGAGAGAAAGAAGGCAAAATGAAAGAAAGAATGAAAATATTGCTCAACTCTTTACCCAAGGTAGAGAGTAAGGATTCTTTCGAGCTCCCGAGATTCAATTGCTCACTGGCGTTACCCATGCGGCGGAAATGTATTATGCAAAGAGAACTCATCATAATCATACGTTCACCATTAATTCCCAAACTATTACGCGTGGCCGCAAAGTCGGCCGATTTCTTGCGTTCTATTCGACTTCATTTATATCCACGCACAACCACGGGCCGGTAATTCAATGCGTTTCTATATATCGTGCGTATCTCTCTCTCTCTCTGTATATATATATATATATATATATTAACCGTGGTTTTTTATTCTCATACCACGATTCACACGTAGTTTGCTTCCGGACCACAAAGCACGACGAAAAGAGAGTTCGCGTCTCCCAACCGCGGCGCGGTGTATCTGGCCCATATGTCGGCTTGGCTCTCGTGCATCTGCCCCTCCCCCTTCCCCCTACCATGTCCCACCCTCTGACTTTGCCTCTATCTCACCAGAATTCTTCTCATCCGTTGCGAGAATAACGCCTACGCACGCCATAAGTCTCCACGTGTATGCGTGTCGAGATGCGAGCTTGGCTGACCAATACCGCATTTACTACTACCACTAAGATCCTGCATTATTACCGATTCTAGGTGGTAGCGAATACGATACAAGCGCGAAGGAACGCTGGAAAGCCGAGATCGTAACTGTGCAGGAACAGAAGAATAGAGAGAGAGAGAACGTGTCGTATCGTATAGAGATAGTCGTGCCCCGGTGCTGGGAAGAATGTAGTGGTATAACGGCCGTCAAGGTTAGCCACCTATAGACAGAAGCAGCGCCGCGATCATACAAACGACTGCAGTGTCGCGGTTTCGGCCGGCCGCCAACACTAGAACGGTATAAACGAATCCCGACTACCTACACTACCTGACCATCTCTCCTCTGTGTACCGAACATCGACGAGGCGAGAGATATCGACTGTGCTATTATACACCTGTGTAAGTATCACGGTATGTGTACTATGAGCACGTATATATACGTTCTACTGTTTCAGAGTGCATCGAGCTAAATGCAACCTTGACAGAGCCGAGCGACAGTCGATGCGTTGACGAAGCACGTGTGAGTACCTCGTTCCTGTACTCGCTAGAATCTTCCTATATATATATTCTGAATATTATCCGTTAGAATGTTTAACAAATTCATGGAGCTAGATTAGGCTGGTGAAAATAAATCTAGAGGGTTTTTCTCACATAGAAAATGATTTGCGGACTTGAGTTGATGAAGAAAAATTGTTGCAAGTTGACTAAAGAATAACATACTCTAAATTCAAGGTCATCCAAGGTAATATGTACTTGCTGTATAATTACAAAAATTGCGAAAATTCTTTTGTTTAGATTTCTTTGAAAAATTGAATGAAGCTTCGTCGATGTTGCATAAAAATGTATGCAAAGTTTTAGAATGTTGCATAAAAATGTATGCAAAGTTTTAGAAGGCTTCACCGAGTAGAAGCCAAGATATTTATGGATGAAAATGCAACTTTTAACACGCGCTCTTATGACTATCGAAAATTCTGATTTTCACTAATAAATATCTCAACTTCCACGTGATGAACCTTTCCAATAATTATTACAAACGTCCATATGACATCAACGAAGATATATCCAAATTTTCAACAAAATCTTAAGAAAACGATAAAACGATATAACCACCTTAAACCAGGGAGGTGTCCTTGCAATCCAGCCTGGAAATCCTTCAGGCTGGATTGCAAAATTCTGGTTTCACCAATAAATATCTCAACTTCCACGTGGTAAAACCTTCCAATAATTATTACAAACATCCATATGACATCAACGAA
>JAPYZT010004393.1:0-24063 GCA_030522965.1 Tryphoninae sp. A BG-2022a | reverse complement strand
CGCACACGTTTGTTAAAATATTCGCTGCCGAAACGAGGAAATGAATTATCGCACGTTCGTTCATTCCTGGTTTTTCCTGCCTGATTAGATTAGAAATAAACACGTTCGTTCAATAGTATTGTCAACGAAAAATTAAAGAACGAAACGATTAAACAATCAACAAATAACGAGAGAGATAAATTTGAATTAAATCGTGAAAGATTACAAGTTTTCTTCTCTTGCTCATCAGCTTGAAGAACTTGTTACTCAATAAATTGATACAAGCGTATTAAATTTTATGACATAAAAATTGTACGAGAACGTAGTTACCTAAAGCTTTTCCACTGAAACATTAACAATTCGCGAATATCCGTCGCTGGATTCTCATATCCGGCGACGTTTTGTTAATATTGTGATATCTCGAGTTAATGAGAACAAAAACCACACGAAAATTAAATTTATAATACATAGTTAATCGTAAATGATACGCGACGTTCGTAACGAGATGAAGATCAACGTGAGAAAGGAAAAAGAGAGATAAATATTATGCCGACGAAGGAAAACCCGAGTTTATATTTGTCATTAGACTGGTGGAAAAATCGCACATTGTCATCGTTGTCGTGATGGCAAGCTTAAATATTCTAATGGTTTTTGGTCTTTTGTTATTCGCGGTAAACCAAGATGTGTTACAAATACTACTATAATATATATATTATATATATTGCAATGATAGAAATATTATATATACTTGTTACATTCCACGAGAGTTTTAGACGAGAGCGAGATTACAATTATAAAAGTGCGATCAATCGCCAAATCGTATATGTGCGCCGATTGAAAAAGGAACAACAAAAAGTAAAACGAACTAACAAAAATCATATTTTTTCGAGCCACGAAACAACTCGAGGTGTAAACGAATTCGAAGGGGGATATAAAGTTGGAACAAATAAGTAAACAAAATCCGAGACTATTTTTATAAAAACAAATGTGTGAGCATCGAGAAGAACTATCGTTGGACCTTATTGTTTTATTATTTCGTGTTGTCGATGCAAATCATTCCGATATATATTGTACTCTGTATTTCAATTATTATAACATTGTAATTATTGTTACGTTGAATACGAAGGCATTTCCGAGGATTCGTAAAACTCACTTCTTAACGTGTAAGTAATTGTGCAATTTCCCAACTTCCAAGTTTTACTCTCAGTTTATTAATGATTTTCATATAACTCATATTTTCATTTTTCTTTTTGGTTGGAAACAACTTCGCGGTTTGAAAGTTTTGGGAGATAAGAGAATGATCGAGAGAATTCTTGAACAATGTACGACATTGTGAATCGACACTCTCATTGTACAACAGTCACAAGTAAGTAACGAGTTTCTGCCACTTCTTAGTAAACCGATACGATACGATAGTGAAACGCAGGATATTGAAACACCATTTTCTGCCAAGTCTCATCGTTATTATTATGCATTCTCCAAATTGTTACGTAATTGCAATGCTATTCGTGTATTGTGTATTACATACATTATTAAAATTTATATAACTAACGTCGATAATCATAAAACAAATCGCTTAATCGACTCGGGGTAAATTACAATTAACAATACAGCCAACTTCTCTTTCGCATCACTTATACTCGTGTGATTCGAGGAGAGTCGGAGATCAAAATTGGTTTTAAGAAAATGCATTTTCATAACTGGAATTTAAGCACGTAATCGATTTCAATCTTACTTAAATAGTATAATTTATCTATTTCTTAAAGTTCGTGAAATAATATAAAAGAATAGATTTTGGTTTCGGGTAAGTATACACGCTAATATCTTACAAATTTGAGCGTCGCATAGTTACGAGTCTCGCGAATACACGCTAATACTATCAACGATATTACGGTATTATTAGTACGTTCAAGATGCGTATAAGAAAATATGAAAATTCCAATAATATTCTCAATTTGTATTCGTTCGTAAATCGTTGACTGGATTCGATTGTATCGTTGCGATCGACCTGTATCGTCGAATCGTTGATTGGAAAAATTTCCTTTCGATTTGCAAATTGCGACGCATTTGCGAATGAATACAATTTCAGATTCACATGAGAAAAGACTAAAACATTCGTCGCCCTGTTTCGATCCGATTTTTCGCTGAGGTCCGGCACACCGAGACTCTTGCGTGCAATTCACGAGACTTTAATTATACTGTTTCGGACGATCGTTAATTCCCAATCGTTAATCGATCGATCGTACTGGATTTCATTATTCTAAACGTCTATAATGCTGTTTCGTTTCTTGTCCAATTCTGTAGAGTCAAGATCATTGCCGAGACTACCGACTCTTCCACGCAATCCAATTCCACCGCCTCCACCCTGACCCGTTGCTTTCAATTTCTCCTGCATTTGCGCGAGAATATCCTGCATCCTTCGGATCTGCAACGAACGAACAAATATTAATCAAATGCTTTCGCTAAGATATCTTTGTGCGATTGATATTTCGAATTTGAGATGAAAAAAGAAGGAGAAATGAAAAAGAAAAAGTGAACGCGATTATCACTGACCTCCTCATCCTTCTGCAACAAAAGTCTATCCGTGTCGGATATACTG
This sequence comes from Tryphoninae sp. A BG-2022a, assembly GCA_030522965.1. Lineage (NCBI taxonomy): Eukaryota > Metazoa > Arthropoda > Insecta > Hymenoptera > Ichneumonidae > Tryphoninae sp. A BG-2022a. The sequence continues at coordinate 21,485 of JAPYZT010004393.1, read as the reverse complement.
TTCTCGAAGTGGGGACCCGAGTCCCGTTTCAATTTACTGAAACAAGAAAAAACGAAAAAATTCTCAAATTAAAGAAACGATCGTTGATAAATAATATGAACGAAAGATATGTGTTATATATTTTAGCGAGGATTCAATAATCAGTAATATCGATACGATCACCAACGACGGTTAATTCTATAACAAGAAAAAAAAATCATGATCTTTTGTCGAAAAAAAAAAAAAATATAAGAAAAAGAAATTTGGACAATTGTACTAATCTAATTGTAAATATCCTGGTGTAACGATACATGCGTCGATACGACCCTAAGAACTATTTAATAATCTACGAGCAATAGTACGGAATATAATATTATTTACATGCGTAAGTACCTCCTTTCCCGGATGGCCTGTTGCGATATCTGGGAGATACACTGAGCCCGAAAATTCTCATAATGAACGTCCTGTGTTACATCCTTGAGGTCCTGCATGTGAGTCGATATCAACATCGTTCTCAGTTTCACAAAATCGCTGTGCTTCGGATTCTCGACTGTAGACATTGAGAAAGACGTTTCGACGCTTTCAGTATAAGAAAGAAAATTCCCATTTTGACTAATTATGTATAATTTTTTGCAGGAATTAATAATCTAACACACCCTCGACAACGCCCCAAGGATATTGACGTCCTCGAACTTTTCTTCCAGCTACTTCGAGAACCGTGGAACTGCCGACAACAGCGAAAGGTACAGTTGCTTTCAATTCCTTGTCCTGTTGTTTAAAATCCTCGTCCTCGTCGCTGTCGCAATCAGGAAATTGATAAATCTGTAATAGTAAACGAATAATGCATCAGATATGAATAATTGCGTTTCTTTTCAGGAAATTGATATTGGGAAATTGATAAATCTGTAATAGCAAATAAATAATGCATCAGATATGAATAATTGCGTTTCTTTTAACGAGTATTATTATTATTACAAAGAAATAAAAAGTGCACCTGAATTTCATGCTCCTCGATATCAGCTAGTATGCGCTCTTTCAGCTTTTTCACTTCGTGTGTCGTGAGAGTATCGGCTTTCGCTATGACCGGTACGACGTTTACTTTCCTGTGCAATCGTCTAAGTACTTCCAGATCAAGTTGTCGCAGTCTGGGTCGAGGAGTCAAACCGGTAAGTGTTAATGAGATCATAAAACATATTTCAAAAATCCTTGCTAAACAGCAAGGAAAAGTTTTCGAAATTGTTCCAACGTTCATAGTGTAAGAGAAATAAGAAATCTGAGGAAATTGAGATATTTTTACCCATGTCCATAAGGTGGTATAAAATAGAGACAACAGTGTACCCTGTTGTCCTGTATATTTTTCCTGTTGAGTCCGCTCTCGTCAGTGAAATATTGACGAAACTGTTCATCGATATAAGCCGAGCAAGCTTTCCACGTGTCCTCGCAATTCACAGCATCTCCAAAACCTTCGAACGATTCGTAAGAATTAAAACTAGATAAAACTAACTTATGAATAATTAAAGTTATTTCGCAAGTAAGTTTCCACTCTTTTCATTGCACCTGGTGTATCGACGATTGTCAAACGAAGTCGCACACCTCTTTCCTCAATATCCATGGTCTTCTTTTCAATGGAAGTTGTCTTTTCCACACGTTCTACAAAAACAAAGCAGAAATCAATCTTAGAAAAATACTCCAAAGAAAACAAGTCGATGGAACGTTTGAAAAATAATTAAGCAATGCGTACCAGATGCATCAGGAATTCGTCGTTCTTTGTAGAGATCCCCAAGGAAAAGGCTGTTGATAAGAGTCGATTTTCCAAGGCCTGTCTCACCCAGGACCATCAGGGTAAACTCGAAGCCTCTTTTTACAGACTTCCTGTGAACTTGTTCCGGCAATGTCGCGAATCCAATATAGTCCCTGTCTTGCTAAACAAAGGTTTTTGTTTTTCTTAATGATAAAGCGAACATTTGTCAAAGCGTTTATGCGATATCCACGAGTAAAAGCCAAACGAGACAGATTATTTCTTATCTCTTATCGGCGAGCTTATCACTATTTTCTATATTAATATAAATTTAGGATTAAAACGTTATTTGTGTTATTTGGTACAGCACGACTCACCGCTAGACATGTTAGTGGCAACAACAACACTAGCCGGTAAATTCGGGGGTTGTCGTCGGGGTTGAGTTAGGGTGGTCCCATGGCAGGAAAATCAGAAAGACACCCCCACTCGTCTCTGTCGCCATCATTCGTTGCGCTGGCGCGCACCCTCGCTTCTATATGCGATCAATAAATGGAACCTTGGGGTCGTAGGTTTTTCAGCTTACCCCGAGGCCAAAGCACTTCTCGTTCCACATCCCGTAGACTCTCACGTCTCTCCCACTCTTCTGGCATGTCTCAACGACTTTTCCAAAAAGCCCTGAGCATGCATTTTCCACTTTCACGTTGCAGACTTCATTCGCAATATTTGCTGTTGCTAACGCTTCGAACAATCGCAGGAAGACTGGGACGATGATACTGCAAACGGAGGAAGCCTTTGCCACGAAGAATTCTTTTTGTTTCAGTCTAGGCAGACTCGTGCTCTTCAATGTCTTTTTTGCATATTCTGTCTATTTACTTCCCAATGGTGATGAGCTATGACTTATTATTTGGCAAGCATGTAGAATTTGATACGTGGTAGGATTATGTTCAGATTAATTATAAATTTCATAAATAGTAATATAATTATTTCATACCATAAGAGCTTGTAGTTGCCTTATTGCAATCAGACTTCTTTAGCCATTGGCTTATATCACCTCCTGGACTTATCAACTGGTGAAGATATCAAGGAAGTTTTTTGATGAAAAAATGTTCTTGCTCTTTGGTATCCAACAGCCTTCAAAGTCTGCAGTCCTTGAAATTTCAAACTTAAAGCGTTCACTAGGGGGACTTGGAATCGACGATGGATTGGACAAAATTGCTGATTTAACTGTGGAAAAAGAATATCTCGTTACTAACATAAGAACGTCACGTAGTAAATACGCCCTATGAATTATCGTTGGATATGGAGAGATATTTACTTGCTTTTTATCCATAAAATTTGTCACATTGACTTCAAGACAACTCTGTTCTCCAACTGATTAGAGCATTGGTTGCGAAGATTATCTGTTCATGCAATACTACGTATATGTACATGAGATATGGACATAGATATAGATACATATGTATATTTCATTATATAGCAGTTTATAATTCGGTAGGGAGGAAACAATTTCCAGGAGTTACAAACATTGTGCTTGGCGAATACATCTTCGTCCTCCTTGTCTCTCTTTCATCCATTAATTTCAGAAAGTCGGATGTGTGCAAGCGATACAGGCGTGCAACAGGTTTTTGCGTACTTTTTCCCGTTTATTTCTTTTTTAGTATTTCGTTATTTATTTTTCTAACTACCCTGCAACTGGGAATCGCCGAGAATCGTGCGAACGAATGATTCTCGTATTATCTGCAACAACTACTTTTTGACCCGATCAGTCTAATATTTAGAGTTATATTGGTTCGATCGATTACTAAAGTCTTTAAGGGAATTATCGAACAAAATTAAGATACAAAAAAGAAAGACAAATGTCGGCTGACGTGTGGATCACAGATTGAAACAAACGTCCAAGTTACTGACGCTCGAAATGAAATGCCACGGACGACTGGCGATTAAAAAAAACAATGTTTTATCAACTTCGTTTTCATATCTATCGGGATGCAATAATAATAATAATAATAATAATAATAATAATCGTAACAACGGTAACACAGAATATTTACATTCACATTTGTGAATAGTCAGCTTTTTTACGCACGTTCCTCGTATCCTTTCATCTACTTTTTTTATTTTTGTTTTTTTGTTTCGCTTTTCGTTCTCTTTGTTTAGCAATCACCTACTATAATGACCACGATAAAGCTCACGCAAAATTATCACTATGATCGGTTATGACCACGAGAACCATGAACGATTTGACGCCGAAGTAGGCGATTTGGGGGTGGGTGATGCTGGCAACGAAGTCTTCGGGGAGGTAGGTATCGATGAAGTTTCTTCCGCGTTTGGTTGTTCCAATTCAGTTCTGTTCACTTGTACTTTCTCGTTTGTAGCAGCTTGCATCTTCGTTTCGTAATTTCTTACATCCTCGAGACTCATGGCGTGCCACTCGTCAATCCACGAGAAAGCTTGACGATGTCCCAGCAAAAGGGTCTCTCGCACGCACTACAAAAAAATCATAATATGTATTATGAATTTTGAGGCTTCTACATTTTGCTACTATTTTTTGTTTGCTATATAGGATAATATAAATGTTACAGAATCGGTCAATCACCTTGTGAATAAAATCTTCTACACGTGTCTGCATTCCCCACACTTCGAAAGATGCATCCACAAGCTTGTAAGAACACATTATTGGATGAGTTGTTTCGCGCCAGCCTTCTACCAAAGGTCCACGTCCTGTTATCTTTGACTGAAAGAACTTTGGATCTTCCTCCTCTTTGTAATGCTTTGCGGATATCTCATCGTATGCTATGTCGACGTAATCAACCTCTCGATGGATCAGCTCTATCGGCGTTAATCCTAAGCACTGAGTAAGGGTAGAACTATTTATTAAATCTGAAGTACTTTTATAACAATTGAAATCTTAATTTGTTACATTTACGAAGGAATTAAGAAGTATGAGCAGCTTTTGTATTTCAATACTCTATGTGTAGTAACTTTTTATGCAATTCTGCTTACATTTTCTGTGAATCCATTGTTGTCCTCAAAGCGGGTTTTAATTGAGATTTGGAATTTTGGAATGAACGAGCACTGAAAAACATAAAGTTCTTGAATCGATTCTTCTTAGTTAAATTGTTCCCGATTTGTACGAAACACTACTTACCGTATATTCTGATATTGCGCATGAAACAAAAAATAACGATTTAACCTACATGTAATTTCCCCAATGAGATATCGATACGTAAATTATTTATTGAATTGAATAGTAACTTATAATCGATTGTATTAATTGTTTACCTGTTATGGTGAAAGGATAGTAGTTCCATGCCTTTTCAGTTATATAAAATATTCTTGGTAATACAGATTGAATCCAATACGGAAGTTTGCTATGAAACACATCAATAATTTGAATATCATTTCTTAATACCGATAGTTAAAATTTATAGTACAAAAAATCTACCTAGACAAGTGAATCCTTTTCTCAGTAAACTGCCCCTTGCCATGGACAGGATCTTCGCACTCAGTGTTTTCAACGACTTCTACCCCGTCGGCAGAATCTGATTGCTCGTGACTGTGCCTCGCTATCATGTAGAGCTGTCCTATACGGTACTTTTATATACAAAGAAAAATATCAGGTAATTTCGGGAGAAAACAACGACGGAGTCGGAGCTTTGAAAATCGTTCGAATAATCGGTTACCTCTTCGACCGTAAGCGGCATACATATTCTGTATTCCTTGGTTAAAACCATGTTGGCAGTTTTGTTAAAAACTGTACAATCTTTTCTCGTGATCACGACTTTTCGGGTCACGACGTACTTGGGGAAAAGATTGATTTTAATTCAAGCGACAATCAAATTACGTCTTTTTGTTGAATGTTGGAAAAGCCGACAGACGACAAAACAACACGGATTGCAAAGCACGAAGTTGCCTTTTCTGCCATTCATAAATCGATGACAGTATAGTCAACATGATGTGCAGCATTTTTGGTGTTTTGAAATTGGCGCCATGTATGACTAACTTCATGGAGCGCACCGTCGCGCATATGGTTGCCGTGGTCGCCGCGAGGCGGTGATGTAGCTAACTTTAGTGCACTAGGCATAACAAACAGCTGGGCGCGGAAGATAACATATTATGTTCAAGAAAGTTGAAACATAAATTGGTATTTCGTTGGAACGATTGATATACGATATTTGACAGTAGAAGAGTACATGAGACTCGAGTATCCGCGATATCAGACAACTCCAGTGTCGCAATCATCGATCGTAAATGTAACCGGCTGTTGGGTCTCGCAGCGGAGCGCGAACCGTCCATTTTCATCTTGCTCCCGCGTCGTAATTATTATTATTATTCTAATATTCTCTCGATTTCCCGTTTTTTGTTTTGAAACAATCGATGCCCCACTAACTGCTCCTACTTTCACGAAGTCACCAACGTTTTGACATATGTCAAAAAAAAAAGAGAAAGCAAAATTATAACCGATATATTGTCGCTAGAACCTTTTTGATCAAGACACTTCAAAAATATTCTCGTAGCGCGTAGCGTATACATATATATCGCTAATAAAATTAATCGAGGGTGTGGGTTAAACGGATTATCGCGGTGTGCAACTAAGCGACGAACACCTTTCTCAATACGCGAGTGCATCGAACAATCACCTCAATTCTCGAATTGGTTCGTAATCGTGTTACATATTTCCTTTTTGTGCGTACGATTTCTGTATTTTGCGTATGCGATCATATATATCGGTGTAAGATCGGATAATAATTGATAGCAGAAAATGAGGTTGTAGTGATGCGTTTAAAAGGAAAGAACAACACCAAATCCTTTCACAGTGTGTACAAGGTGCTGTCCCGTATATGTCGTGAGTACAGAACAAATATAAATAGGAATGTTACAAGAATCGTAAGAAGGAATGTCGGTGAATAAATTTGTTATCGTCTTGAATGAACAGATATTCATTATTCCAGGTGCTGTGGATAAAGGTCACCTCGATGGTTTCATGGCTGATGGCGCGGTGCCTCCACTGAAGAGTGGTCACAATTCTCAGACGATGGGTTTTGCCACACAACCCATGCGTCAAGCATCCGACGTTTCCAGTACTGTTTACGCAGTTGGGCAATATGCCCCAAAAGTCCTGAGAAATCTTAACACTCAACGTCTCAAGAATCAATTCAGCGATGTTGGTCTTGTGGTCGGTGACAGTGTAATACGTGCACATAGATCCGTATTAGCAGCTGGTAGCGCTTATTTCAATGCAATGTTCACTGGTGGCCTCGTCGAGGAGCAACAAGAATTAGTTGAAATTCATTCGATCGCCGCCAATATACTTTCTATACTCGTCGATTTTATTTACACCGGTAACGTCGATATTACTCAGGACAATGTACAGGAGTTGTTCGCAGCTGCCGACATGCTCGAACTCGACGAAGTCGTATCGGGTTGTATAGCTTATCTGCGTCAGCAGCTACACTACTCCAATGCACTTGGAATTTATAGGTAAACATTCATACATGTTTTTCCCTCGTACCCACAGACAAGTGGGAGTTTGAATTTTTTGAAACACCTTGTTCGTAATTTGCGTCTTAATTTCAACCTCTTCGTCGTTTCTGTTTTTCTGTAAATGTATAGATTTGCGGAAGCGCATAACAGACTAGATCTACTGGAGACTGCCCTACGCTTTATCGAAGTCAATTTTCCGCAAGTGTCGCAGGAGGAAGAGTTCCTTGATCTGCCAAAGGAATATCTCGTTCATTTTCTCAGTAGCGAGTACATACACATCGATACAGAATTTCAGGTATTTCATCATGTTTGAAACAACCTTTTTACACTTTCATAGTAGTTTTGGATTAAACCGAGTGTATTTATTATACTGTTATGTACTAGCTGTGTATAATTTGCTGATTCTCATTGTATTTTTCATCAGGTCTTCCAAGCAGCGTACAACTGGATCGTTCACGATATTCCGGCTCGACGCTGCTACGTTTTCGAAATCCTTGGTCACATCCGACTTCGCCTTTGCTCGCTAACACGTCTCGATAGCGTCATACTTGAGTGCAAAGACGCGAGTCTCATAGTCGCATTGCGTTCCATACAGAAAGATTTGGTATCTAACAAGGGTTGTCTCGTGCCTTTGCGGGCACAGCCGAGATTATGCGCAAAGAAGAATATACTTGTTATAGGTGGTTCAAAACGCGAACACACAGCAGACAGTTGGGCAAGAGATGCCGAGAGTACTTACGAGACGATTGAGAAATACGACACGTTTACCGGGTAAGAGAATAAACGATACGTCTTTTCATCATTTTCTTTCAAGAAAATGATTCTCAATTCTAATCCAACAAAATTTTATGTTCTTTAGTGAATGGAGCGAGGTCGCACCGATAGGAATCGGTCGTATACTTCCGGGTGTAGCTCTGCTAGATGGTAAAGTGTACGTCGTTGGTGGCGAATTAGAATCTTGTATAATAGCAAACGGTGAATGTTACGACCCTCGAGATAACGTATGGACCTCGATCGCGTGCATGGTCGAGCCCAGATGCGAATTGGGTCTTTGCGCATTAGACAACAATCTTTACGCATTTGGCGGTTGGATCGGTGAGGACATTGGCGGCTCGATCGAAACTTATGACCCAGTGTCTAACACGTGGACGCTGCACGGTAACTTACCAGAGCCACGATTCAGTATGGGTGTAGTGGCTTACGAAGGTACGTTCAAAATAATCGATACGTGTTCGACAAACAGATTGATTGGTTGTTCGGGATCCGTGATAATGATCGATTTCTCTTTGTTCAGGATTAATTTACGTAGTCGGCGGTTGTACTCACGACAGTCGACATCGTCGCGATGCTATGAGTTACAATCCTGTGACCGGTGAGTGGGCTTATCTTGCGCCGATGCTCACAGCACGATCCCAAATGGGTATAACGATCCTCGATGGTTACATTTACGTTGTTGGTGGTACGAACAAAAATCGTGAAGTTCTTACGTCCGTAGAAAGATATTCCTTCGAAAAGGTAATTGTTTCCATTCGTACCTTTCATCGTGTTTCCAATTATAGTTACATTCTGTTCTTGCTCGAATTTCGTTTTATTTTCTCGTGTTTTCCAACAGAATAAATGGACTGCAGTCGCACCGATGAGTATGGGAAGATCTTATCCCGCTGTCGCAGCGGCAGACGGTCGTTTATACGTCATCGGAGGTGATCAGTCGCAGGAAATTAATTTCTATCGTACGCAAATAACGATATCGACCGTCGAATGTTACGACCCGAATTCCAACCAATGGAAAGAGTGCGCTTCGTTGCCGACGAGTCGGGGCGAGGCCGCGGCGATAATCGCACCCTTCTGATCACGATTTCGGGACATTTGTCGCGTTCTTGCATTTTTTCGTATCGTAGCACGCGATCGCACTTTATGCCCCCACGATTTTTTCCTCTGTTCGCACATTGCGAACGTAACGAGAAGATCGAAACCACCCGCTATTTACGGGCCGACGTGAGAAGCAAGGGGCGTTAACTTCTTTCTTTTTCTTCGTGTATTTTCCTACGAGAATTCATTACATTACGCTTTCAAACGAAAAAGAGAGAAACGGCAATTGGTATTTAGAAATCTTTTTTCATATTCGATCGCACACGACGCGAATTGAGTGACGCGTCGGCGATTCGTCTCGACGTTCCGCGCACGCTTGTATTTAACTTCTTCCTTTCTTTTAGAAATTTCCTTTTTTCGCATTTCTCTCGCAAACTTTTTCGAGACAGAATTTACAAATGACTAATATTAACGAATATTTAAGTGTTTAAACTGACTTATTACTCATTTACCAAAGTCGATATATATATATATATATGCGCACGTGTGTGTATATGTATGTACATATATATATACATATAAATCGTTCGATGACGATCGATAATTGACGGAGGAATTCGCGAGTCGCGTTTAAGTGAAATATATACATGACATTTGTTACTCGAGATATAATATTACGGTGAAGTAGTTTCGTTTACTATAACGGTATATTTTTCATTGGCTTTAAGTGGAAAAGAGAAAGAAAAAAAAGCGCATAAACGCATTGTCATAACGTGAAATTTTCGACGCACGAGCAATTTCGATGGAGCAGGGGAGGATAGAGAAAAAAAATATCATCGTTTTTTAGAAGAACGTGGAGGGTTATAATAATTCGCGTTGTCATCGATAAATGACGGATATTGTGTGTGCCTGCGTGGGTGTATGTATGTGTCGTGTGATTTCCAAGGCCTTCGAAGAAAATCGATTATTATCGCCGATTATTGTTGTTGTAGTTTTATTCGATGTTCTCTCGAATGCAGTCATATCGTCAACGAGTGAGAGTTTAAATTAAAAAGACGCATAACGAGAAAGAGAGGATAGTAAGAAGAAACGATGATAGTCCAAGCAATAGAGCTCTAAAATCATCAGGATTTTTACAAAAATAGCACCCGATAACGGCGAGTGCCTTCAACGCAGAACAGCCTCCTGATCATAACTGACCACTTTTCGACTCTTAATTCCCATTTTATTTTTTGTTATTAACAAATTAGTGAAAAAAAGCACTTTTTTTCGTTATTTGCTTATAAAACAAAAAATAATGGAGGAATCTGTTTAGTCCCAATGGACAAATTGTAGGTAATTAAAATACGCATAAAATGAGCGCTGAAAGAAGCCGATCGGTTTATAATTAAGGGAGATACACTGAAAAATCTGAGGAAAAAAGCGTTTTTTTCAAAAATGTATAACTCCGCCATTTTTAAAGTCTTAGGTCACTCTCTTAGCGAGATAGTAGGTATTGATACGTACTTTTGGTGTGCGAAACCTGCTGGGCGCTGTCGGATAATTAATTTTTGCGTTATTGCAATGAACATTTTATTGTACGATATTTTGCGGAGAGGCTCGATGCTTTGGAGGTCGTCCGACTTAAGTTTAATAAGCGACTTTTGAAACTAGAACTGTTGACCTATAAATCGTCAATTTTAGATTTTCGTTTAATTACGTTTAAGTAGGCGAAAATCGCGCCTAAACATGACCAAAAACGCTGGAGCGCGCGAAAGTGGGCGAGTAGTGGGGGTAGACCGGCAGACGCAGGGAAGCCGCATATATAGTAATAGAAGCGGGCTCGGCCCAAGTTTCGTATCTATTTATTTGATTATTTCAAGAACCCGTGGGACTATTTTAACATATTTTTTTTTAAATTTGGGGTAACTCGATCACCGGAATTTGATTCTTTACTCAGATTTCATGTAAAATGAACGAACAACTTTTTTCAGATGCTTTAACCTACACGTCCTCACATTAATTATAATATAATGCAATTATCATTTTTTAATATTCAATAATAATATTCAAATTTGAAGTGTCACTAATTTGTTAATAACAAAAAATAAAATGGGAATCAGGAATCGAAAAGTGGTCAGTTATGATCGACAGGCTGTTCCGTGTCTCATGGCACTCGCCGTTATCTGCTGCTATTTTTGTCAAAAAAAAACCCTTATTTGCTTGGCCTATGAAGGAACAAATACAGTGATGAAGGAGCAAAGTCGTGGATCGGGACGAGGGTTGGCCCATCGGTATAGCAATTTAAATTATCGCATCTCCTGATCGATTAATTATTTTAAAACGGGAGAAACGTATAATCGTTACTCCTCGAGGAATTGCAAATCACGAGAGAAATAAGAAAACATATACAAAGTACGTTTCACCTTTCGTATATTATTATCAAATATCATCGTGTCGATAGACGAATGAAGAATGAACAAAGCCCGCGAATGGTTTGGAAAATATAGAAATTTAGCAGAGAAAAATAATTATTACAATCGAAGACGAGTCATAGCTGCTTTTACCACACTCGTTTACTCAACTTTTATACAGAATGAACGCATGAAAATAAGTCAAGAGAACAAATGGCAAGGACAAGAAAATAGTTTTAATGAAATATCGTATAAACTTGACGAGGAGAGTCTTTGCCATCTTTCGTCGAGACTTCACCCTCGCTCCCGTAACTTCGACATTATCGTATCGATCGTGAACGATCGAACGAGAATTAATAAACTAATTATTCTACGGATTATATAAGCAAGATAAACAAACAAAAAAGAAATGGACGTTTTACACAATATATAAATAAATCATATTAAACTCTGTCGCGTATACAGGTATAATTAATAATAATAGAAATAAAAAAAGGAAGGCAATGAACGAAGAGAAACGAAAAGTGGTCCGTTGAGAAAATAATGCGAATCGTGTCTTGTCAATCGGTGTATTTTTTATTTTATTTAAAAAATTACATTTGTAATTATTGTTCAAGAATTAAGCGCAACTTCGGCACGAAGTTCAAAGCTTCCAGTGAATTCGGGCAGGTCGGAAGTTGTCTGGTCGTTTACATGATCGGAAGTTTCTTGAAATTCTGAGGAGATCGTTGCGTTGACCTCCGATGAATGGAAGCCAGGATTTCTTTCCATTTCCGGATACACTCGATGGGTGAGTAAACGAATCTGTATCGACGTGACAAACTCATCGAATTTGTGTGCATCTTTTAATCCAGTTTGTCGCATTTTAGTGACCAAGGAGGACCAACAATCTTGCAGTTTCTGGAGATAGGATTCCTCGAGTTTCGGCAATACGGTGTTCAAACGTGCGATCTCCTCGCGTCTCAGGCTGACGAGATCCTCGATCGTCGCAGCCGAGTCACCATGACCACCCCGAAAGTCAGGATAACCGAGCTCCCGGTCTCGCGACCAAGTCTCCCGGTAACGATTTACAATCTCGTCGAAAAGGACACCGAGATGGGAGAGCGTTGATTCCATATCCTTCGAATTCATTTGGTAACGTAGAAGGTATCAACGTTAATCGATTCATAAAAAAAAAGAAGATAACAGACAAAGATTAAGACCATAGAGATTAGTGCGACAAGTTTTATTTAGTTAGATACATACGCCATTGACTTTGTATCTCGTTGTTCCAGAAGCTGACGAGCAATAGCAACAGTAGCACGGATATTTTGGGAACAATCTTTTTCTTGAAAGATCTCTGAAATCTTGATCGATCAATTCAGCGAGGATGTGCCACCGTCTTTCCTTGGCGTAATGCAATACAGTGTATCCACTCGTATTCTCGTGTTTGAGATCGATTTTACGATCGATGCTGTTCCAAAAATCGAGAAAATCATTTTGCTCCCAGGACGAGGACTGTACAGCGATGAGGGCAACGTTGTCGTTGTTCTCGTCGAGAAGTGTGAGATCCGCACCGTGACGTATCAGCAGGTTTATCATTGCGAGATCTTTTTTTCTCACGGCCCACATCAATGCTGTCGTATTGTCCTCCTCGCTGCGCGAATTAATCGGATAGCCGTCTCTCAAGAGTCTCTTTACAACGTCTACTTTTCCAAGTATTATCGCACCGAGGAGCAGAGGCGTACTCGACTGCGAAAATCCGTTCATTTTTATCATTTTCTTCCAGCCCTTTTTTTCCCCTAATCATTCAAATTATTTGATTGACGCGATTCAAACGTTCCTACTGTTTTCATTTCAATTAATTTCATATTTTTAAAAATTGTGTTTTCATTGTGTTATTTCTTTTTTCAGACTCTCACGAGATCAGTTTTTTTCAAGACATTTCTCAGTTGCTGAAGCTCGTCGCTCTTGAATAATATTGCAAAACTCTGGCCGTTTATTTTCGTTTCTGCGAAACACATGTTGGTTTCCTTGCAGATTGTGGATTCTGGAACTAGAGGATTGCTTGATATTTCGTTTCGTTCGACGCTCTTGGATCGCAAAGATTTCACACGATTGCAGAATGTTGTCGCATCTTCTGACAATCATAAAATTTATCGACGAGTTTTATTGACAATAATTATATTTACTTCGATCGACGATTTATTAATTAATTCATGCGTGATTTTACTTAGCTCCAGTGTACGCGTTTTATTTATAGGTATGACTGCCGATCCGTTCACATCTGTTAATTGTATCGTCGCTGCGATTACTGAAGATTCCGGTTTTCTTCGACCACCGATCTTTCTTTTTGCCTTTTTACCTCGTGACATCTCTGAACGTAATATATTCCTTCTTTCCTTGGATTGCAGTCTTTAATTTTTGTATTAGTATAATTGTATATTATTCGTATAAAGTCAAAACGAGTTTCGTTTTGACAGGAGCAAAGTATATCGTAAAAAATGATATATCGAAAAACCACGATCTACTTCACGGTGCTTTTGGATATTGTCTTAATTTTTATAACGTCATTTACATCTGTAATATATCGGTCAGACTGTTAGTCGTTGATATTACAATTGACGTGCTTGAATTTCGTATATTTTACAGGAATGAAGGTAGGAATTAAAAGTTTGATAAATTTGAGTGGATTTGTATGGTCAAAATACAATAATCTTGCAATATTTGCAATATATAAATGTTTTTTTCATTCTTACAAGGTTTTCGAATTGAAAAATTCATTTTTCCCTTTTAAAAATCGGATCAACTACGTAAGTCAAGCACGTGATTAAGATTCGCCGCGCATGCGCATACGGCTGTAGTTTCATCGAAGTCCACAAAAAAACCGCCAATTTCTGCGCTCATAAACAAGTGCCGGAGTCACAATATTCGGATCGTTCATCGTCTCGTATTTTTGTAATTTTAACATTGTTCTATTTTAATGTTGGATTATTTTTGTATGAAAAGGATAAACGTTGTGGAATGAGTGTCTTCGAGGTGGATAATTGAGTGTTGACATTTTTTTGATTGAGTGTTGGTCGTGGAAGAATCCGTCGACATTGTTAGGTTAGACGTTTGAGAAGAACAAAAATATTTTAAGTAATATCACTAAAATGAGTTTGTGGGTTGACAAATATCGTCCTTCGGGTCTCAACAAGCTCGATTATCACACGGAACAAGCGGAAAGTTTAAAGAATATGGTAATTATCATTTCCCCTTATGGTTTTTGAAATAATATGAAGAAAAATAATGGACTCAACTCTTAGCACATACCAACAAATTTGTGTGAATTGGTCATAGGTAATATATATTATTTTATTATTAATTCATGATATTCGTTTATAGGTTCAAAAAGGAGATTTTCCACATTTGCTTGTTCATGGCCCGCCTGGGGCCGGCAAGAAAACTAGGATAATGAGTATTATCCGAGAGCTTTATGGCAGCAAAGCGGAGAACTTAAAAATGGGAAGCATGCAGTTCGAAGTACGTTTGATATAATTAAACAATAGTTTGATTTGCATCATGAGTTGATTAGAAGCTTCTCTAATGTTTCTCATTCTGTAACGCAGACACCATCCAAAAAAAAAATGGAGATCACAACTATAAGCAGCAACTATCACATAGAAGTTAATCCAAGCGACGTTGGAATTTATGATAGAGTAGTAGTTATGGATTTAGTCAAAACTACTGCTCAGACTTATCAGATAGATCCCAGTGGTCAAAGAGACTTCAAAGGTAGTCAAAATGAAATATTGTTTTATTCAAGTTTGTATAGAACAACGTCAGTATTGAAAACATTAATCGATCGATCAATGTATCTTCTTGTCACTCAGTCATTCTTCTCACGAACGTCGATCAACTAACTAAAGATGCGCAGCACGCTCTACGTCGTACGATGGAAAAATATGTAACAACCTGTCGCCTCATTCTCTGCGCCAACACAACATCTCGTGTATTGTCCGCTATAAGATCACGTTGTCTGGGAATTCGGGTACCTGCACCAACTATCGACGACATCAAACGTATACTGCGTTCCATCTGCGAATGGGAAAGCCTTGATCTACCAGATGAATTGGCGACGAGGATTGCAAAAGCAAGTGGAAGAAATCTCAGAAGGGCAATACTGATGTTGGAAGCGTGCAAAGTCGAGCAGTAAGTTTGTTAATCGTTTGGTTCAATATTCATCTAAATATAAATTATTTTATTCTCCATAACTATGCTTCATATCATCACAACAAAAGTATAAATTTAATCGATGAATTGTAATAGGCTCAAGCTTGAATTATCACCCGCGAATATTTAATTAAGATCTACCTAACTACGTTATTAAGAGACAGACCAACTTCTTACCCAGATGTGGGAGAAATAGCTGGAAAGCATGATTCTTAAATGTTTCAGGTTTCCGCATAATGTATTCAGATTTATTATTCGTCTCTTCCTTTTTCAGATATCCGTTCACGGCCGATCAAAATATCACAGAACCGGACTGGCAAGTCTTTATACGAAAAACCGCCGCGATGATGGTTGCCGATCAGAGCCCAAGAAAAATTCTAGAAATTCGCAACCGGCTTTACGAGCTGCTTACGCACGCGATACCGTGTGACATTATATTTCGGGGTTTGCTTCAGGAATCCTCGAAAAATTGCGATCTCGAGTTGAAAGGTGAAATCGCAACGATGGCTGCTCAATACGAGCATCGGATGCATCGCGGTTCCAAAGCCATATTCCATCTCGAAGCCTTTGTCGCACGTTTCATGGCAATTTACAAACAATACATGGACAAAGCGATCGGCGACGACTTCTGAAGGTCTGCAAATGCCAAGGATAAGGTCGACATTAACTTTTCAACGAAATGCATTTTTTTTTCTATGTAACTGATGAAAATCGACAAAAAAACAAAAAAAATACAATAGATATAAAGCTTTGTCATATTTATTACTCGTATGCAATTGTTTTTTTCAGACTCGGGGATCTCTTACAACGCAGTTGTCTGACGCGTTTCTTCGAAATTCATCAGATTTTACAGGATAGCAATATCGTCCCTCGGCTATCTTGCGATTACTCGCAATCTTCTATATATACGTTTGATCATTCTATTAATACAAGGCGTGTTATCGCACGGATCGTTATCGGCCAATCTTGAGTACCGCCGTTTTTTCATCGGTAATCTCTCATTTTCGCATTTCAGATTCGATATTATGTTGCCAATTAACACGCTACGACTACAAAAATACGCCGATGACTTTTCTGGTCAGAAGTGACGTTCGTTCGATCAGTCGTATGCACGACTGCCGCATCCTCTGACGTCTCTCAAGGTTCAATGTATTTTTAATCCAACCTTTGACCTCGTTAGGTTCTTCCTCTCTTACCTGCGTTTTCCGACAGGTAAAATCTCGTCACTCTTTTATGTTATTATTCACGTAGATTGCGTTCTCGAAAAATATTATCACCAAGCCAAAGTTTATTTAACGAGGCGACTATAAGAAGATCTGAAAATAAATCTCTTTGATTTCTTGATTTTACACAAGATTCTTGTGTCCCTCGAAAAAAGAAATCAAAGACATTTCATTTCGAGAGAAACAAAAATCTTGACCTTAAAATGATAAGAATTTCGCATAACGTCGCTTGCAATTTGTAATCGTCTGGAATTCCCATTTGCGGATTGTTACAGGCTTCGTTTCTCGTAATCAGATAATTTCTTAATCCGACTTCAACAAACGCGTGCTTTAATTAAAATGAAATTAAAATCTTAATTCATCGTACGATCGGTTACCCAACGAATCAATTTTCTTAAACTTATCTCAATCGCGAGCCGCGAGTACAAAATATAATATAATCGCTTCGTTTATTGCCCAATAACCGGTTATTGATTTTATCATCTTGAAGTACAAAACGCGTGGTAATTTCAAGTCATACAGAAAATAAAATCCCTCTCCCGAGTCTCGAGTGAACAATATTTACGTCGTAATGGAAAATCACGTTCTTTCTTTCGGACGAATAACGTTTAAAAAAAGAATAATACTCTATGGAGCCAGGAAAGCGTAACGCCAGAAAACAAATTGCGTAACAAATTCATAAAGTACCTTCGCAAACGACGACTACGCTTCCTCATCTCACATTACATTATTAACGAACTCACCACGTTCAATTTATCAAGCTACTTTTTCTCGTATTACGTGCAACCTTACACTTACCTATACAAATTATTTCATTCTAATTCCAGATTATTTTGTTACAGATTTGTACGTTCCACGATTCTCGTATGGAAATGCTAAATCCGAGAATCATGACGGATTGGCGCAACCGGGAAGTCATTTAATGGACCGAGATAATAGTTTCGCCGATGAAAATTACTAAAGGTGTTCGTGGTTCTCGTCACGAGAAGCATCGGTAATCAACGATGAATCGACGATTTCTCAGGACTAGGACGTTCTTTCATCACCTCGGTCGATGACACATGACGCATCGTAGCGATCGACGTTAGCTCGGTGACGTAGAAGATTGGTTTCTTCTCGTGCCTTGCTCCACGTTTTTCTTTTTTCGTTTTTATTTTTCATTGAAACCTCGAGCAACTCGCGGAAACTATCAATGACGAAATTTGATTACTTTACTGGCCACTCGTTCTTCGCTCGTCGTCTTCCGCGTTCTATCGTGACTTATCTTTCGAGAACGACGTCGACGTAGAACTCGAGATATTAATATATCCTTCGTAACGATGATCTATCTTTTATCGTGATGGAAGTAGCGTAATATAGAATGGATTTATTATTGCGAATAAGGCGAAGCGAGACGGTGTCTTATCACTAAGAAAATCTGCGGTTTTCGCGACCTGAACGATGTCGATAAACGGAGTTATAGATTAACGATATGGGGGACGCCTGTGTTGACCGCGTAACTCACTCTCAATATCCGTCAAGAGGAGCGATAAAAAAAAATGTTCACACTTTTGCCTCGCTCGCGCTTCTATATTTGTTTCGTTTCGTTACACTTTTTTTTTTATTGCTCGTAGATTTTTATTTTACATTATTTTTTAATCTCGTCGCGCACGTTATTCTTATCGTCGTTTTTTCTTCTGTATTTTAGTAAATTATCGAGATGTTTCGTGACTCATTGTTTGTCCAGTCGGCGCCTGGGTGCTCGTCGTTAGAGCATTGTTGTTTCTTTTTTAAATACCAACAATTGTGGTGAACAACAAATTTTAATGAAAATATTTACATACTATTAATTTTATTTTATCGTTCGATCACACGGCGCTGTTGTCATGCTAAAGGAGTTCTCGGGTATGATAATTGGCAATACGAGAAACCTGAATCTTTTAAATTCAATTTTATTGTAATATTTATGAATTTTGTTCATCGATTTATTATGTTAAACGTACACTATTTATGGAAAAGTTAGTTGCTTACAGCACGTGAATACGACATCTTTTTTTAACGTTTTCAATAAGTTGGTAGTCAAAAGTTTACATAATATGAGAACGTTTAATTTTGTTCAGGTAAGAAATTAAATGTGTTCTATAAATTTACTTCTCGTTAAATTCTCATCTTCGTTGTTATTATCTGTCGAAACTTGATCGTTCAAGCATTAATATGCCACTGGGTTTATCTAGCTACGATAATTTGTCGAGTTTTGACAAACTTTTCTAATTTTATATCGATTCTTGCAATTTCTCTTTTCGGGTCGAAATTTTGCAATTTTTAAATCATCGTCACGTTCATAAAAACTAAGATATGAGAATAAACCCAATATCATTTTCTAGATCTTCTTCGCACCAGCTTTCGAAAACTTCTATATCCAATCCAAATCGCTCGAACAGAATCAAAGATACAATTCCTTCAAAATTCGATATTTCGACGTTTTCGTGAACTCAACAATCCAATGAAAATTTGCATATTCCACATTGTTTAATATTCCAAGATTCTCTCAGCTATCAAAATTAACAATCTTATTTTCTATTTCCAGTAATTCGGTCATAAAAAATTTCAAACAAAATCAATTCTCAATTTCGTCATCCGTTATCGATATCAATCGTCCCTGATTCATTGATACCCTGCTAATCAAGTATTAAATATAGAATCACTTATCATCGACAAATCTTTAGACCAAATGTAGAAAAAATGATTCAACGATAAAAAATGAGAATTTTTTATCGTTGAATCTTAGAAACAAAAAATCTCACCGTTTCCCCAAATAGATTCATCGCGTTACGTTCATTAACCCAATGCTCGATATGGAAAGAAACAAAAAAAAAAAAAAACGAAATATCTTACTTGTACGAAGATCCAGAGCGATAAGCAAAAACTATGAGGAAATCCGATTACGTGGCGGAAGTGTTAAATTTTACACACGTAAGAATCGTCGATGAATTCCGAATTAACTATAAAACGATACCGCCAATTCTGATACGATCTTATCGACGTAATTAATATTATACGAGTAGTCACGGGTCTACGAATCTCACTCGTCTTCATTCCCTTTTCCATCATTAATATTATCTTTTTTCTTTTCCAGTCTAGCGTATCTCTTTCCCACCGGGTTGTTATCGACGACCGGAAGAACTCTGAGGCCCCGCCGCATTGCGTTATCGCATCCAGCTCTACAGGAAATTTTATCCGAGGCGAAACTGCATCGCACGTTCACCTTACCTCGTTGCGTTCAATATTTAACGATGGTAAATACTAATTCACGTTTAATTTTTTCATCTTTGCGAATGTTACGACGTTATCAAAGGTCTCGATTATCAACAATCATCATTTTCTTTACTTTATCATTAATTGTTTATTTTTCTTGTTCTTGTTTCAGTTTCAATCGGAAATGATTTTCTACGATACTTCCTCATTGTCCTCTCGTCATGCCAGGACTCTTGCCAGATCGTATTATCTTGACACGTGGGAAATGGGATTCTGGACATCGACTCGAGATACATTTCGTTTCAATCTTGCTTACTCCTTGCTCGTTTTATTATTATCCCTTTAATTTTACACTCTAGTCACAATTCTATTTAAAAATCAATTCTTGTTTATTCTAAAATTCATTAGATTGGTAATTTTTTTTTTATTCAAATTAGTTTGTACAAAAATTTGTCATGGATGAAATATTAATGTTGTAGAGTGTTTTAAATTCTATGTATAAAATATCCAGAGGATCGTATGCTGATTGCTTGACCCGACGGCCTTGGCAAGGAGCTCGCTATCGACAGACGAGATTCACGATCGTCGATGCATATCGCAGTTTCCTCGGTATGTCGTAGCTGTTCTATATTATATCTCTTCCCCTATAGCTTCATCGCATGAGTTGTATCCCCTTCCCTCAGGGTGCTTCGGCGAGTCACGAGGATATCATTCGATATAGATGAGATTTACGTGCTCGATATCAACTATCGATATACGTATACAAATACACTTTGATTACCAATGATCGATCGTTGTTGACGATTCGTCGCTCGTACGATTCCGCTCGCTCGCTCTTTTTCAATTTAATTTTGTTATTCTTAAATTTTGCGATATCGATACAACCAAAATCCGTGTCTAATATCCCGCGTCTCGATCAGCAAATCGTTTAACATTTTCTAACAAAAAGCTTAATCGATCAAAATTCATCGGTGAAATTAATCAACGTGAAATTAATTATGAATTAATTAACTTTAGGAAATAAATCATTGTAAATTGAATTATTCTTTCGCACTCTCTTTTCTTTTTCTGTTTTTATTCTTTTATTAATTCTCCTCATTTAATTTTCTTTTCATTTTTTATTATTATTAATTCGTTCCTTAATTCTCTAATTTCTAATTAAGTTTTTTACTAATTTTCTTTCTAACATTCTTTTCCTCAAATTATGTCCCAAGCTTCGTTAATTCCAATTCCTCACCAACCCCTCGAACATGTCGACTTTATCATCATTAAAAAAAAACAATGTTCCAAAACATTTGTATTCGTCGCCCAAAAATTAAACCATCGATTAAGAAACCAAAAAATAAAACAAATTCGTCGCCCAAAAATTAAACCATCGATTAAAAAACCAAAAAATAAAACAAATTCGTCGCCCAAAAATTAAACCATCGA
>JAPYZT010004392.1:0-16630 GCA_030522965.1 Tryphoninae sp. A BG-2022a | reverse complement strand
TTTTCTCAACCGCGTTATATTTTTCTCTGGGGTGACAATACGGCATTCGAATTTCGAGCCGACCATCGATGTATTTTTCCGACTATGGCATAAAATACCATATAAAAACAAAACCATTTCTTCATTCTTATAAACTTGAAAATATTGCCACATCAATGAATCGCTATATATTTTTTCTTCGTTGCACAAAATAATGGGGAAATTTAATTGTTCGTTTAATCACAATAAACTACTATGATTCATGGTCGAAATTTCGCAATCAATTAATAACAAAATAAACATCGCAATAATGAAAAATATTGAAAAAATGATCTAGAATATTATATTTTTTTTGTTAAATTTTGTCTTATTTTTTGTACGAGAAAGAATTTATTCTTTTCTCTCGTAAAATCCCATATAAAAACAAAACCATTTCTTCACTCTTATAAACTTGGAAATATTGTCGCACAAAATAATGGGGAAATTTAATTGTTCGTGTAATCACAATAAACTACTATGATTCATGGTCGAAATTTCCCAATCAATTAATAACAAAATAAAAGCACAATAATGAAGAATATTTAAAAAAAAATTAGCTAAAATATTATTTTTTATGTTAAATTTTGTCTTATTTTTTGTACGAGAAAGAATTTATTTTTTTGTCAACCGCGTTATATTTTTCTCTGGGATGACAATACGACATTCGAATTTCGAGCCGACCATCGACATATTTTTTCGACTATAACAGATGGCCCAGGGGCAGGAAGCATGCCGACTGGTATTGAATGGAATGAAAATATAGCTTCGCTCTGCGCGTGTGTTTTCGTGCCTGCGTCTGTGTACACCTATATTTATATGTAGACACTAAAAACTACGTTCACTATCCTATATATATATACGTATATGCACCTGTAACATCGTAAATATAGACAAGAGGTAGGAGTGAGCGACATACGCACGTACGTGTACTTATGAAAAGCAACCCCACGGAAATTGCGGGCGTATAGTGCGTGAGGGCCGGGGGCAGTCTGGGACGTAAAAAAATTTAGCGTGCACGAAACAAAACCGGGGCAAACTAAACGAAACGGAACGGAGCGGAATCGAACGAGAGATAACCGACGTACAAACGCCCATCTACCAATATATATATATATACACTGTAACTATAGTGCAATGTTATGGTCGTTATGCCATGCCGAGCAAGCGGCGCGCTAGACCCAACGATGGTTTAACGATCGTGTCCACGAACAATGTATTATCCAACGCATTTTATTGTACAAATAGCATAGTTACATCAATATTTGCCATTTGGAAAAATATTGAACTGCATTTTTTTAACGAAACCATTGGCTGGCTCGATTAATGAAAAAAAAATGTCACCTCGGGAGTTCCGTCTTAGACTCGACATGGAGTTAGATTTACTTAGAGGAATGAGACAGCGACACTTTTCGTTACTAAAAATAGTTTTATTTTGAATTTGACAATTGACAGTGGCGACGCGGACAAAACGGATTATTTTGGTAACACAGCGCTCCACCTGGCGGCTGCACGAGGCCACGATTACTGCGTGAAATTTTTGGTCAAATTTGGATGCAACATATGGTCCCTCGATATCGACAGGCACTCGGCTCGCGAATTGGCAGCTATTAATGGACGGGAGAAAATTCTGCAGTTTCTCGATCTTGTACAGGCCGAACAAGAAGCGACGAATCGCAAAAAGTGCAAGATGCTTCGAGAACGCGCCGAAAAAGATGCCGAAAAAAGGTTTTCGTTTTTTTCTACCGTTCACTCCTACTGTCAATATTGTAACTTTGAGTTCCGACGTTTCGCCTTTGAATTCGAAATCGTGATGATGAATTTCCGTTTAAATTTGGTCGGACATACGGTTGGAAGTTACCATTTTGCATCGTAAAATGTCGTGTCAAAAATGATAATGAGAATTTTCTTCTTCTTCCTTCGTGTAGATTCAAAGAATACATTAAGCGACAAAAAATGGCGGACATCAGAGCGGAAAAGGAACAGAAAAAGTTGCTGAAGGATCGTGCCAAGATGGATATCGAGACGATGAACGAGAACAACATATTGCCTCACAGATCTAGCGTTCTAACTTTCAAGGGTAGGGTCAAGCCGTCCCAGACATTCAGTGACATAGTGGGTACGATTTCGACGTCCCATGCCGGAACGACGAGAAGGCGAGGAAGCGCGGGTTGTCGAAAAGCTTTGGCGCGAAAAGCTGTTACCGATGATTTTAAAGTTGTCGAGGTAAAGAAATTTCCATAAATATTTATCATTCTGCAAATGAAAATATTTATTTGAAAAGAAAAATCGAATTAAAAATCGTGTAATCGATCGAATAATCGATTTATCGGTATTATCGTTACTAATAAAGACTTTTTCGATTGAAAATTAAATTATCGATTGCACACAGTTCTCTTTGAATTTTCAATAAACGAAACGAATTTTCATTATTCTTTTAATGACATGTCGTAGATCGAGGAGGACGGCAAGAGATCGGTAAGAAGTTTGACCGGACTTAGAAGGGATTCGGAGGTCATGTACGTGGGAATTTACGAGACTCAAGCGCAGCAACAGATCGGTAAAAGAGGCAGAATTTCCGACGTGTGGGGAACTCTCAGCAAAGCACAGAGCACGCCAGATTTATTGGGAGACAGAGATTGGTACGACGACGATGATTACGACGTCGAAAATATTCACAAAACTGGAGCAACGAAAAACGTCGTGGAGGAAGCCGTGCTCCTTCAAGAACCCGCGAGTATATTCAACAGACCTGGTTTTGGTTCGGTCGCTTTCAGGCGAAGCGTAAGTTCTTTTCGCTCGATACAATTTGTTTTATTTTCACCGCCGATGAGCACGAATCTAAGGCAATACGATCAATTATTTCTTTCCATTTAACGTATAAGTAAATAATAATAATCGATAATAAATCATATTCTCTTTGAGTTTTTAAAAATAATTATCATTGACAAAGATAAAACAGACATTGAGATAAGGCGTTTCTCGATATGATTCTTTTTCTAAAACTTACATGACTGATACACGTTGTAGCCATGTTAAAACATTGATTTCATCCGCAGATAACGGCTACCCTCGACAATTTGCCTATCAACCGGATAGACGTTCATCAACGTCAAGGGAATGCGTTTGCGAATGGTTCGCTCGATGGTTCGATCAATGGTCATCGAAACAACGGTAACGGCCACAATAACGAAGAGATTAGTATAGGAAGCGCCGGAAGTCTTGCACGCAGACAGAGCATGTGGGATGACGACAGACTTTCCGGTAAGGAAAAGAGACCCAGTTTGCAAAAATATTCGATAAAACAAATAAAACTCACTCGAGTTTCGATCAAGAACGTCAAAATAATTAGCCAAAACTAAATAACAAATTTCGTAGTGAAAAACTAATTTAAAACCGTATACGAAACAAGGTTTTTCAGGCGAGGACGAGACGGAGGACGAGATCGACGAGGAGTGGACTCCACTGCAGAGATTTCTCGTTGCGAATAATCTGACCTCGATACAGAATATTCTTGAGGCGGAACAAATAGATCTCGAGGCTTTGATGTTGCTGACGGACGCGGATATAGAGGCCCTTAAGTTACCGCTTGGTCCGCGAAGAAAGCTCATGAGTGCTATAGCCGATCGTAGGGAGGACCTCGAAGCTCCGGAAAAAGTCATTAAGGACACGAGATTGTGAGAAATACTATTATCGCGTTCTTTCCTTTCCCTTCTTGTTTCTTTATTATAATATTATTTTCGATACGACAATTTCGTTCGTGTATGTATCATATATGTATGTCTATTTACGTAAGCAGTCAACGACTATGTACTTTACACGCTGCACTAATATTAAATAAATCAAGACTAGAAACGTTCATGAATTTGTAAATTACCATGTACGGATCGAAGTATGAAAAAAATGGATCGTTTTCTAAAAAATTAAAAAATTAACAAAAAAAAACAATACATTTCTGAATTGCAGAGTTTTTTTTAATATCCGGTAACCTGTGTCGTGTGCATTTGCGTGCGATATGTGTGTGTGTTTGTGTAGAGGAGCTTCACAAATTTGAATGACTGACATAAGAGACACCCTGCAAATGATGGATTATTTCTCCTTTAGATCTTCATCAATGGAAATTGATTAAAAATAAATGAAACAAGGAAAACTAATAATTTTTTAAGAAAAGCCCGACTTACAAATGTTTTTTTTTTAGAAAATGCCTTCCCGGCAAAACGGTCAATTTTTTGTATTTGTTGGATATTAATAAAATCTCTAATCGAGAGAATACAGGCTCAAGAAAACAAGGCCGGTTGAAAGAACCGTCGTGATAAAAAAGAGAGTTCTTTTAATCGCATAGGTTTAATTATGAAGAAATTTGACTAGTTTGCCAAGGATACAGACTTTATTTTTTTTACAACTATTTTTCAGTCGGGATTGTTTCTTAAAAAATGTTAATCTCTCTTTTACGAGGGTCTTGTTACAAAAGTATTTGCGTTTTAATCGTCACGTTCGTTGACGTCTATAATCTCAGCACACCGACAACCTTAACCATCCGTTCGCTGGAGCGTGATATTATTTATAAATCATTGTTCTCGATTTCATCTTTCGTTTATTTTAATTTATTCATACAAACAAGAGGCGCAAAAATATACAAGCTCCTTGTGTCCAAGAACAGAACAAATTAACAGCACCAATCCTTCGCCTCAACGTTCACCATTCCTTTTTGTTTTCTACATTTTCTCCAAATTGTCTTTTCGCCTCGTTTTCAAGAGAGAGAGAGAGAGAAAGAGAAATAGTGATAAAGATAGAGAGGAAAAGAAAGGCTAACACAACTTTTACTTACGGCGACAAATAGCGAACCGATCATGAAGAGAATAAAACAGCGCTTTTTTTTATCCATTTCTGTGTTCTTTCTTTTGTTTTTCTCGCTCGACCGCTCAGTCGGTGCCGTTTTTTGTACGACAACAGAGTTTCTCGGAGTTTCTTTTTCTTTCGTTTGTTACGTTTTTGTGCCAGAACAATTCGAACGAACGCACACGCCAATTCCTCGTTTATCACAGAGGCCCTCGGACGTTCCAAGGCGACAATTTTTACACTCAAAACGTACCTCTCATCCACTTCTATACGCGTACAATCTTCTATTGTCGTGTCTTACGTGTGAAATACAAATGGTCGGTATGTTCGTGTAATTTTTATTTTTTAACGTCTGTTATTTGAAAACGGAGGCGTGAATTTCATGTTTTTTTTCTCATGGACATTATTTATTGGGTATTGCCGGTATTTCGCTCGATAAATATTACGATTAAAGCTATATTCTGTTTTTTTTTGTTATCGAATAGTAATCAATATTAATATTAGCTTTATCACTAAATTGTATTACAGCTTAACCATAAACTATTATTTAATAGTAAAGCGCTCTATTTACAACCGAATAACAAATCGCTCGTTTCGTTTTTCGGAACGGTGTTTATGTGTTTTTCATTCTTATATTTTTCGCGGGTCCTTGGTTTATCCTAATCCAGACAAACAAAAAAAACTCGAATCGAACGCTTTTCCATTTAAATAAATGTTTCCCTCTTTCGTGATGTTCTTCTTTCGAGTTTTCCCTCGATCGAAACAAAAATCAAAAGATCTAAAAACAGACTCTACTTGCAAAATAAGTTAAATAATATTAAGGGTGGAATTGGTGACTCGAAACATAATTCGAAAGTCTCGAAGCGAGTGTGATTATTTTGGTTTCGTACGATGGAAAAACAAAACTTTGAAAGCGTCGAACGAAGTTTTCGATTTTCTATCTGTCGTTTCCTTCCTCTTCGCGTCAATCGTTCTACGCACGAGAAGATCCCAAAAGCGAAACGAAGTGCGCAGAAATAATTTATACATTTTACAATAGAACCTGTATTACGCTGAGAGCAACAAACTACGTCGCGTCTTCTTCTCTATGAAAGTATTAACTCGCGCTTTTGTCGTTACATGTTCCTTTTGCTTCTTCTTTTTCTTCTTCATATACTTACACATGTACATAAACATAGACGACGAGATACCGAATAGCTGCCCGGTATTGAGACGCGTGACCGATTTTAGTTCCTTTTTTACTATTTGTACACGCCGAAAAATTCGCTCTTAGATAGAAAAGAAATAACAACAAAAAACATTTTTAAATGTCCGTAACTACCTAGACAGCTATTCGATGAATTTCGTGGTGTACGCGATTGTAGATATGTATAAATATATAATTATTGAGGTAATTATAAATATATATATTGTAGTATACGTCTGCGCGTGTGAAGAGATTTCCGAACAGACCGGAGTCCTCGAACGACCTGAGGGTGACTAACTCGTCGACCCAATCGAAGAAAGGCTAATCGAGAAAAAACTATATATATATATATATGTTTATATATATAAGAAGAAAAAGAAGAACAAAACAACGCAATACATCCTTGCGTTTATCGTATAGGCACGTAATTCGCGGATAACAGTTTATCACTCCGCACGTGTTGTTTTTCTCTTTCTGTGTCAATGAACACGTGGTTGTTCCGACCGAACGGAAAATCTCTATTTTATTTTACACATTCGTTCTGAAGCAGCATTCGTAAATATCTCGATGAAGAACTTCCGAGAATGATTCGCGCTAAACAATTGTGGGTAATAATTCCAAAAGAACAGTCATAGAAATTTAGAAAAGATAATTCCAAATTATTGGTAATTATAGGGAAAAACAATAAAGTTACTTATGCTTTTGGAATTATTAGAAAAAATTGTTATCGAAAACTTTCATTTTAAGAAATTGTCCTCTCGAATTACGATTACTTATCGCTCGCTAGTACTGCCCAAACCGAAATTCCGAATTCGCCCTGTCTCTCAGTTCTGAAATTTTATAAAATGATTACATATTTTTTTAATGACATAATAACCATAACAATAATACATCTTACAGTACGAGAAAGGGCCCTATTCGTATTATGAAAGAATATTTTACAATACTTTCCGCCCCCCGCCCCGCCGCCATGGATGTTTTTTTTTACTTTTCAAACTTTTGACAGTTCATTTTTCCTTCCTCGTCACTCCCCCCATTCTTCTTGCCACATTGCTGATACTGATGCGAAAATATTTTGCGAAATAACCAATAAAACTAAAAAGAACCAATACATGTGTGTGTGCGCGCGCACGTGTGTGTGTGTGTGTGTGCGCGCGCGCGCGCGCGTGTGTGTGTGTGTGTGTGTGTGTGTGCGTGCGCGCGCGCGTGTATGTCGTGTATGTGCGTGTGTAGGTGTGTGTAAGTGTTTCGTGGACACAGTCGGCGGTATTTTTTTTTTCCTTTCCTCGTACGAGAGTATTTAAACAAATTGTTGTTTTTATTTTCGATCGTGCCCATAGATAAGCTACAGATCTTGGTCGTTCGAAAGTACAAAATTTGGTTGAACATCTCGATTTGTTAGTATGTTTTGGATGTTTTTTCATCGAGAAGCAAATTATCTACTACTAATCGCACATGTGCTCTTATTCGCGCGACATGCGCCAGAATTTCTTTCATTGTTTCTTCTTTCATTCCCCTGGAGCATCAATGTAAGCTCGTCTCTCTGTGAAAATCGTCCCTACACTCGCCGATTAATCTCTCGCAGCCCGCCCGCGTGAAAAGTAATTACACAAACGCATCGTTCGATGACCCACGACCTTCAATATCGGGACTCTTCGAGACCGCCGAACGATTTGATGATTAGTGAAAATCGATAAATACATTAATTAGGGGAGATATACCGGAGGCTTTGGAGTGACGAGAGGGGGAGGGAAAAGTGAAGAAATCTAATTTTACGGATAGCGCGTCGTTACATGAAGCGCGAACGTTTGTGCGTTGGTGAACCCATGTCGACGTCGTGCGATGCAGGCCGTTTATGGTGACGCGCGAACTCGCTACTTATAAAGGCCGAGAGTTCGGTTTGCCTTCCGGTACGCCGCGACATTGGCGAACCTGCAAAAATAAGAATTAAGCTAGACATATGAATTACTCGAGGATATTAATTTATCATTTAAAAACAGTCCATTATTGAAATTCGCATATTACTTCGTCGTATTGTTTGCTCATTCATGACTATCGATTCATGGACAAATCAATTTTTCAATGTTGACTCCTTATAGAGAAAGTTTTGTGATTGAAGAAAAATTACAAGAAAGCCAAACGCGCTTTAAAACTATTTCGAAACCGAATATATGAAGAATGTAATTGTATTTGATTAAATTGTTCTATAATCTGAGTCAAAACACCGATTGCCCAAATTAAATACCGAACATGCTAGTTTATTCGAGTGTTATGTTTTGGCTTGACAATTACCAATATGAGAAAGTCAGAGAAAACGATTTAATGAACAATTGCAAATTTCAAAAGATTCACAACATTATAAAGAATTTCTCGCGAAAGTCAACATCGAAAAATGCGTGATGGGGATTCACTTCTCCACGAAGCTTCCATTTGATAACTCAAAAATTATGAAGGGCCAATAAGTTAAGAGGTTTTTTTAGAAGTAAAATCAATAGCCACTATAGAAGCAGAAAATGGAATATCAAAACTTTATAGTTATCGATTATAATATACACAACTGACATTTTCGTTAATCATCACTTTTGGTTTTTCTAAACTATCTCAAATACATTGTGGCACAATAATGAAAATTTTGTTTCAGGAAATTGCAAAACTTCTTGTATAAAAAGCTTAAAGTTTAATCGTTAATATAAAATTTGAATGGGACAGATGGAGGCACTTGGAAAATTCGCTAATGCGAATGCGAATACCCGTATCGAGTCGGGGCCACGCTTACGGTTGGACTAATTTTAACATTTGTTGTTACTGTTTTTTTCTCCATTTTCATAAGCACGGAGAATTTCGGCGTACCCGAGAGAGCTATGGCTTCTCTGAAAGTGTGAAGTTCGGGATCCGGATCGCCGCCCGCTGCCGGCGATGGGGTGACTACCATGCTAGGCGTTGGACTCTGCGACGGTGGTGAACCGCAAACCATCATACGAGGCTTTGGTGAACTCCTGGAAAAAGCAAATATCAATCTAAAATTCGGAAATTGAACATCACGAAAGATCGATGGAACTTGTTCGTTTAATCATTTCCGGTAAGGCGAATAATTGAAGAAAATTTTAATTATGACTCAAGGTCTCTTCTGGATTTTCTGTTTTATCGACTGAGTAAAACCACTAAAGCTTGATAAATATTGTTCGTTCGATCACTTTACGTGTGGCGTGCGGTTTTTTATCGCTATTTTTATTTAGAAACTGAAAATCGTTACCTGTGTGCGTGAGGTCTAGGCGGAGGTGGTTTTCCGGCCAGATATGCGATTAAATCCTCCCTACGGATCATTCGCCTCTTCTTCCGTACCCAGTTCATTATCTCTTTGCTACATTTTTGTCGTCCCATCTGGAGACCCAATTCGCTACATCGTCGCATTCCATCGACCGAGTCTGCGATATGGAAAAAAGAACATTACGAATAATAGCATGAACACCGAAATGAATTAAGGCAGAACCATACTATGACCGTCTGAAAAATAAGCTTTATTCATGATTTTTTAAATCACCTAATGGCTTTTTTTCTGGTCGCAATTAAACCTATGTTATTCCACATATATTAAAGTAAATTCAGATAATTTTTTATTAAAAAAAAAAAAAACAATAGTCGGCGTAAAATAACTTTTTCTCAAAACCACGTTTTTTAAACTGGCGCGGACTCGAACAATAACAGTTGGATATGTAAAATTGTTATACAAAATTTTTTGTAATTGTAATAGACATCGTTGAGCCTAGACGTTTTTTAACGTGGCCATATTTCGAAAAATAAACAAAATAAATAATCAGCTATACTCAACAATGACTATTACAATTACAAAAAATTTCATACAGGCTTTTTACATATTCGTTTGTTATTGCTCGAGATGTCTGCACCAGTTTGAAAAACGTGGTTTCACGAAACGTTTATTGTGCTTTAACTATTATTTTCTTCTTCAATAAAAATTAACTTGCATTTATTTCAATGTATGTGGAATAACGTATTTGTAATTGAGGTAAAAAAAACATTGAGTGAATCTAAGACATTCAAGAAAAAAGCTTGTTTTTCTGACCGTCACAGAAGATTCCTGCCTTAAGCGTACAATCTTATACAAATCTTATTTAACAAAATGATTTAATCATTTAATGATTTAATTAATTATAAATCCATCAGAAGCTCTGGCACTTAATCGTATTGATTGAATTTCAAGAACCCCAAATATTTTGCTGTTCGTCGATTTTTCAAGAACAAGGACTACACAGTAACGGTATGCGATACGTATTCAACGAGTGACGAAAGATATTTATATCATTGTCGATGCAACCTATTTCCGTAACTGAATAGTATGATGCAAAAGAGTCACGTTATTCCACGTGCGTTATTCCTACGTCTCGAGCGTCCTTGTTCCTTCGAATCGATTATCAGCAACTAAACTGCGGCCAAATTTTATTTAAGATAATATTCCCTTCGAGGGTCCTTAATCGTACGAGTCGACTCTATCTTGGAATACACATGGCGTTAATTAATTAAGGAAATACGAATATTGTTGCAGATCTTTTGGGAGAAATCTTTTCTAAATAATGAGTATGCAGATTTTTAGATCTGTTGTAAATTACAAAAATTATCATATATTGTTGTAGTATTGTTGTAGAACGTGAGAAAAGTATCAGGGTTGCATAAATTAAAAAGAACTGTTGTAGTGATATTTAAATTTACAGTGGCAATTGTACGGTTGTTATGGAAATAGAAACATTTTGAAATCGTAAGTTGAATTCCAGTTGGTCTTCTTTAATTATTTCATTGGTATTAAGATTATTTAGATGTGAAAATTTGAGAAAATCTTTGAGTTGACAATTTTTCAAAAATTGTATTCGATTCTACTAAAATTTAAGGAAACTTTATACACATCTATCAAGCCGGAATTTGGCATTAAGTATTGTGAATGTTGTATATGTTGCACACAAAATTGTAAGGATGATTTATTAAATATATATTCTTGACTTGTTTGCAATTGTCGAAAAGTCATTTTTTCATTATTTTGCTATCAATCAATTTTTCATTATTTTGCTACCAATCAAGAGTGTGCCAATGGTTTCTTTCATCCTTGATATTCATTCTCACGATTTAGGAATGATTTTATGATCAAATTTCTATAACTAGTTTGAAATAAACCGAGGCTTCAAATTTTATAATTGTTGAAATTTGATGAGTGTTAACCCTTAGAGACCTGAGTACTTATGTGGTCTACAGACGCATATATGTGTCCTTAGAGCTCAAAGGGTTAAAAAATATACCTCGTGCCTCATTGATAATAACACATTCTTCTTAATTGACGTCAACACCAAATTAATGATAAAATTTATCTCAAGTCGTGTAGACAATTCGAGTGCTTAAATATTCGTTATAAAAATAAAGAATCATCCAATGTCGCTGATCTGAGGTGATGGGAAATTTATCTTCTGCTTTGGTCAAAGCCTACGCATACATCGCAACGTCGTACATAAAATATCGTAGAAACTACGTAGTAAATATGATTCAGACTATCGACGAATCTGACGATGTTACTTGATATATATCAAACTTAGATTTCTATCTTCGAAGGCGAGTCATCGCCACAAGCCTCCATATACATTTCATATCTAAGATCCGATTCGATTACAATTATTTAATGCACAATACAATAGAGATCTGAACAAAATCAATCAT
This sequence comes from Tryphoninae sp. A BG-2022a, assembly GCA_030522965.1. Classification (NCBI taxonomy): domain Eukaryota; kingdom Metazoa; phylum Arthropoda; class Insecta; order Hymenoptera; family Ichneumonidae; species Tryphoninae sp. A BG-2022a. The sequence continues at coordinate 4,875 of JAPYZT010004392.1, read as the reverse complement.
ATTAGAAGTACTAAAAAAATTAATTTCCAAAAATAGTAATATCGAAGATTTATTAACGATCGAGTTAAACAAAAATTCATTAACTTACGGACAAGGTCACAAATTGTTAATTTGCATTAAGACATATCATACCGTTCGGGAAGTCGCAAGGTCATTGAAGAACCACGCTCATTAATACAAAGTGTTACAAAATATTCTAAAACAGAGATTTCAAAACTTAGAAAAAGTTTTCAAGTAATACAGCTGTATAAAATATATCGAGGAGATACGATACAGGAAGTAAAAAAGAATTATTCAGCTGCTGATTTATTAAATATTTTGTTCTGAATTAATTGTATAACAATTCGTCGATTCTATTGTTATTCAAAATTTATATTCGAAATATCTTTAATAAAATGAATTACTTTTAAATTTGTGTCGTATCGTACAATGTTTCAACTCTCCATTATGTAGAAACTTTAATTACAGTCTTTTTTACCGACTGAGCCTGTTCCGCAAAGTCCTAACGAGTATTGGTTGGGTCTGACTCGGGTACGAGATAAATACGACAGAAAAGCAATTTATAAATTTCCCGACGCGATGAAACTTAGTTTGACCATTTTTCGCTACGATTCTAAATTGGCCGAGCAAAATTTCCCTCCGATCGGTTGCTTCGTGCAAGAGAATTTGCGAATTGCATTTTCGAGGTGGTCGGAGCGCGCCATATTGTTTCTGAGAGGGGCACTTCCATAGCGTTTCGCAAAAGCATCAAGAGCCTCGTAATGGATACAACAGCAACAGCAGTGGCAAAACATTTAAACGGAAAGATAGCGAGTCGGATTGTTCGCAAGCAGCGTGCCAGAGTACGTCTATAACGCGGAGAGGTGAGGCGAGGAAGATGATTAAAGGTAGAGCATAAATGAGAGGGGGGGGGGGGAGAATAAAGTCGTCATAAGGAGGGGAGACACTTGGGTTCAGGAGCATGAGGAGTAAAGCGTTGTTGACGATAAACATTGGTGCACGCACCTTTGTACAGCGAAGTGACGGTGCCCGCGGCAGTCTGAAAGGGCAGCCAGAGCGACGCACCCTGTGTTCTGTCTGTAAAGATAAAAAGAAAAAAATGCGTCCGTGAGACGCAAGGAACGCGGGTTAATAAAAAACGAAAACAATATACTTGTACACAGGTAGAATAAAAATATGTGTATATATATCTATTTATAAAGAGAGAGAAAGAGAGAGAAAGAGATAATGCACAAAGTGGACGTCCTTCCCCACGGGTGTTTCGTCCCTGCATTGGACTCCCATGAACCCCCAACCCCTCCCAAGCGTATTGAGATTCAGTCCAAAAACACCAATCAAGATCGAAAGCTGCGCCGTTTCGCCGGTGACCTTGCCAATATTTTTTTTTGTTGAAAGATTTATCGAAAAATGCAATCACGGTTTACCTCGATTCTGTCGAATCTACTGGTGTAACGCGTTTCTGTAGTAGGACTAAGGGAGAGGTTGTGCACTTTTCGAAGAATTTCGAGGAGCTAGGTTCTCTCCTTTGCTCATGAAAACATTATAATGCACACCCACGCAGACACATTCGCGGTCGTTACAAAATGGATGATCGACTAAAATGGAAACGCAGTTAACGAAAAAATGCATGGACGACGAGCTGCTACGTTTGTGCATCTCTACGAGCTTCTCGTCGATGAGTCAGGAAAAAGAGAAACAGATAGACAGAAAGGCACGAGCACATCACGACGAATAAATCCGATACGGGGCAAAGAGTATTTCTTTTTTCGTTCTTAAATGTTCGCGAAAGACAAAGTCATGTAGTTGACGGCGACTTAGTTCCCGAAACGAATGATTACCATAATCATTATTACAGAGCGTGGAAACAGATTTAAAAGGTGATGCCCGACGTAGTCGCGAGACAAAGGACAAAGATAATTTTTGATGAATGTATAAAAAAACGTCGTATGAAATAACGTGTAATGAGCCTCGCCTTTGTACAGTTGAGCTATGGCCGAGGCAGTTGTTTGAAACCCAGTCCAGATCTGTTGTGAATATATTTCCTTCTCGTTGTGCAGCTGATTCTCGTAATCCGGCTCTGCCTCGATCGCCTCGACGCACTGTTGCTCCCAGTTACTGTACCATAAATCCATTATGGGATCATCGTCGCTTCTTTCGTCGCTCATATTGCTTCGCGATGATTTTTTTGCTTTCTTTCCTTCTTTTTTTCTTTCTTGCCTTCTTTCTTGGATATATCACACCGAACACCTCGGACCACCTACGCACGCACACGAATACATACGTATATACAGGCGAGAGCGCGCGGGGACACGCAACGTCTCGTCAACCAGGAATAATGTGGGCTTTTAGAAATGATCGAAAAAAAACGCACGCACGCACTCACGCACACACACACTCACACACACGCACGCGCGCGCACAGGCGTGCGCACGATCAAGACGTTTGACGGCACCGAATAGTTCGATCGTGGGTTTCAACGAGATGGGATAAAATGACAACCCGACGGTCCAGGACTTGGACGATCACCGTACACGAGGAAAAGCACGGTGGATCGCTCTTATGGAGGTCAGGTTGCGGCCATTACGAGAACAGCAGATCGCTGCTGACTATTTCGCCGACTGAACTGCCGCTAAGCTGCGCCTTGATGAACTATAGGGCTTGACTGAGAGCGCTTGCAGCGCCACGCGGATTCAACTATCATACGATCCCGAATTCAGTGAAGGTAGCAACGGATATTTTGATGAGTAGCCTTGTTTTTTAATGCAAACGATGCAAACCCACATCACCGTTGTCGGGTTGCTTTTATTTTTTGACCTTCTCTTTGGTAATGATTTCTTGACCGTTTGGAACTCATTATTGATGTAATTCACATATTTTTAGATTAAATGCTTCTTTTTTGTAAATACAAAATCAAAAATTCGCAGTGGATTGAAATTTCTTTTTCGCTACATGCACGTTTTTAGTTTCGCAAGGAGTTTGATCAACGCGCAGTCATTTGTAGATTGCCAATAAACGAATTACACTGTTTGTAGGATTACTATCTTCACAAAAAGAGATTAATTAAAATATATTCGATACCTTTAACATGACGGAATGTTGTAACCGTCTGAAGTTGGAAGATGATACTACGGTGAGAAGGTGGCCGCAATATAGTTAATGTACTATAACACATTCTCATTCACGTCGAACTTAGATCCATTACTTATATCGTGCTGGTAAAAAAGAGAGTTACATAAATTCAGAGTTTTTTACAGGGAGACTAGAGTAAAGGAGTGCGAACGCTTATAGCGAAATCGTCCCAAACATGACCGAAAAAGCGAGGAAAGCCGTTAGTTCGAATTGAGAAGTGTGGCGTTGGTGATGAAATGAAGTGAGCGGGATATAAACCCCGGCGAAATATGACATCTGTCATTTCATTGGGCGCGTAAACAATTTTTTGTCGAATGTTTTATGAAATTGAAGGTTGGAAGGCGACGAAAAAAATTTTTAAAAATTGCAGTGAAAGCGATAGTGTAACAAGCAGATAAGAAGAAAGTTTGTTGCTATAATTCGTGGATTAAATGTTAATTGAATTGGAGTTGTTCTTCATTTACCGTCTGGAGTTATTCTTTATTTACCGTAAGTTCTTTTTTTTTTTGGCGAAAGCGTTTGTCCGTTATTCAATGTTGTTTACTTGAGCTGTGCAACGAGTTAAATTTCACCAGAGATTGTTCAAAATGCTATTCTATAGTAATGTATATAAAAGAAGAAAATATTCAGACTTTCAGTAACAAAACAAAGCATACAAAACATTCAGTAAATAACTTATTTTTTACTTTTATAAAAATTTGTCTACAATTTATCAAATAAGAATTTGAACAAAAGCATCGCAATATCGCTTATCAATACAATAAGTTACGTTAATCGGACAAAATGTACGACAAATGGCAGATCAACGATTAAAAATCACCGCGCTTGACGGTCCCAAGCAGAAGTGGCGCCGCCAAGCAGTGGCAATTAGCGAATGTTTCCTCGCTTTTTCCGACCATTTTTCTAACCTTGCGTTCGCACTCTGACACACATACTACACACGACACACTTCACACAAATAACAAAGATTAGTGGAATCGAGTCTAGGTGGGAAGAAATCAAACTCCAATGGTAGCATTCTGAGAAAGTGAGCATAAATTTGTGGAGAGTAGTACTTTCGTTGTCAACCGGGAGCGGCGCTGAACACAGCAATATCTCTCCTAATAATACCACTCTCCCGAAATTTAATTAATGGCGCTTCTATTCCCGGCTAATTCGATTATTTATTATTTACGCTATTCTTTGTTGGACGCTGAAAAACTTTTTATTTTAAACAATTGTTGAGATTATCGACTACATGGAAGTAAGTAATGTTATTTAATCCGAGGTTAAATAACAAATATACAGATCCTAGTATGCAATACTGTATTACATACAGGAAAGTAAATGAAATCATGGAGATTGGTATAAACAAGTCCAATCTTCACATTAAAATGCACACAACAGCGCGTAATTTCTAATCACATAAGTATTTCAATGCAATGAGTTCCGATTGCAATGGACTCGAAAACATAGGATTTTAGAAAAACCTCTTCGCATATTACTCTTATTTCATTACGTAACTTTTCCGCGTTCCTCAACGGAAAAAATTATGTCAATGCTTATTATCGGATAATGCTATTTATTTTTCGTTAGCCAATTTTCTTCTTTTAACCTCTGTCGGGTTGCCTGCAGGGATGGCTCTGAAAAGCTATGTAAAGTTAACCACCCGATTTTGACTTTTGCATCTTTTTTTAATTTATAACGTTTGTTTGTCGTTTGTTGGTGATTGTTTGATTAATTAAAACGTTTGTTTGATCATATTTT
>JAPYZT010004391.1:0-10440 GCA_030522965.1 Tryphoninae sp. A BG-2022a | reverse complement strand
AAGATAAAAAATTAAATGTATTATTTAAATTAACTTAGCAAATACGAGCGAATGAACGAGTGACCAAAATTTTTCAAAATTACTTTGCGGCCAAGGATAATTATGTAGAGAGAGAGAGAGAGAGAGAGAGGCGTTGATGCGTAAAAAAATTCGTTAAGAGGGTTGTAATCGATGCAGCGACGACGCAAAGAAGGGAGGATAGAACTCGAGCGTATACGAGGGCGAAGTAACTGTGTACGAGTATCGCGTAACCGGCAGGGGGTTGAAGTACGTCGGCGATGCACAAACTACGCTATACGCGTTATTTCTGACTGTGTCTGTGTGTGTGTGTGTGTGTGTGTGTATGTACGTGTATTTTTTTTCAGAGTCTCGCACGATCGCTGTGGGTACTGACATACTGCGCAGTCAATTAGTTTAATATGCCGACAGTTGTCTGCCGGACGAGGCGACCGCTATACAGGGTGCTCTCTCGCCCTCCGTCCACCCCCTCGCTCCTTCTCTTTCTCACTCGCTTTTTTCCACCGGCGAAAGGATACGCGATGGAATCGACGTCACGCCTCCCCAAGGGTGGCGGGCGTCGATCGTGTCTGTACTTTTATTTTTTACACCCGACCAACGATATAACCAGAACAATTGACACGAACGGTAAATCCGGACGAACTGGTAATTCGTTAGGGTCGTTCGTACTTTCTATCGAGTTATAAATATGAAAATCCATTTTCTCATAATCTTTAAAATCTTTGCCGCTGCATTTACAAATTTATAACGGATAATGTTTACACGTTTGGCTCAATTTTAATTCATTGTCACGCACGATTTGTGTCATTTTTCTGACTGTTAGGACGTTGGGTATAAAATAGCTACACGTGGGTTCAATAGAATCCGCGAAAAATTAAAAAAAATCGGGTTTGTAGATTTTAAAAAGCGTAGTCAGTGGAACCAAGTTGCATTTTGAACGGTTAATCTTCGAGTGAAAACAATAGCGAAGGTGGAAGCTTAGCGAAAATTAAAGTTATACAGCGTTTATAATTATTTAAATAAAATTACAAATTTTGTGGTTATAAGTCAAGAGGATACAATTTCCTTTCTTCCCAAGTTGCATTTCGAACCTCGAACGTTTAACCTTAGAGTCAAAATAATATCGAAGGTAGAAGTTTAGCAAAAATTAAAGTTATACAGCGTTTATAATTATTTAAATAAAATTACATATTTTGTGGTTATAAGTCAAGAGGATACAATTTCCTTTCTTCATTCAGATAAATTTTGTAAATAATTTTTCGAAAGATATAAGGTTGTTAAAAAGAGGAAAGAACGACCCTCGTTTCTATCGTTACGTAGTACGAAGTGTTCCACTCATACGTACTTTCTATCGAATTATAAATATGAAAATGTATTTTCCCAAAATCTTTAAAATCTTTGCCGCTGCATTTCCAAATTTATGACAGGATAATGTATCCCCGTTTGGTTCAATTATAATTCAGCCTGACGTGCAGCTAATGTAAGATACACGCGAATCGAAGTTTTAGCATTTACGATTAGTACAGGATAGTGGACTTAAAAATGACAAAACGGATGAGCTAGCCAAATTTTTTAGAACACGTAAGGGGTCATTAGAGATGCCAGAATACAACAAAATTTCCGTGTGCTTCCTTCGCCATCTTGAAAAAACTGGAAAACGGATAATTGTCGATATCTCGCATCCTACTAGTTGCATTTTAGTTTATTTTTGTTTAGTATTGTAGCAAAAAATATATTCTACAAATTTTATTAGAAGATTTTTTGGATATCTGTGTAAGAAAAAAGGTTGCGATAAAAGAAGTGCAGGTAATCAATGTTTACAATTGTTTATTTTCAATTACAGTGCGCTCTTTCGATTTTCTAAAAATTTTTTAAAAATGGAAATTATTATAGAGAACTCAAGTTTCAACAATTTTTTTTATAACTCATTTTGTGATAACTCGGATATTACCTGAGATAGACAGCACTAAAGTGGTTTTTGTGTAATTGCAAGGAATCTTAATGCAATTGGCATTCAACAATGCAAGAAAACCTAAAGATATTGTAATTTTATTGCTATTGTTATAATTTTTTTAAAAAAATGATGATCAAAGACGAATTAACGTATGATGTTTTATTATAATTTGTTAATAATAATAATAAATTCATAATTGATTATCGTTATTAATTTGTTATTAACTATTTACTTGTAATATAACTATTTAATGGTATAATAATAATAATAAAATTATAATATTTTTAGGTTATCCTCCATTGTTGGACGCCAATTGCGTTTCGATTCCTTACAATTATAATGAACAAAGATAAATTTGACGCTTTCTATCTCGAGTAATATCCAAGTTATCGTAAAATCAGTCATACAAAAATTATTAGAAATTGAGTCCTCTACAACTTTTATTAAAAAAAAACTTTGATAAAATCAATAAGGCGCGCTATAATTTACAATAAACAATTTTAAACACTAATCCGCCGCACTTTTTTCATCGTAACTTTTTTTCTTACACAGATATCAAAAAATTAATCAAACAAAAGTTATAGAAAATCTTTTTCCCTATAAAACTGAAAAAACAAACAAAAATCCAATCATTAGAATCCAAGATATCAGCGATTATCTGTTTTCCAATTTTTTCAAGATGGCGGAGAAAGCACAATGAAATTTTACTTGTCCTAAACAATGTGGCTTGCCCATCCGTATTGGAGATATTTTTCACTTTCTGATCTAACTATCCTCCACTAACTGTAAATTTGCTGCTATATGAGTATATATGTCCATATTATATATATATGTACAGTACGAGCGTAACGCAAATGTTATTTCGACGTATCCTCGTATAATCACTGTAATCCATGGACCCTCGATCTACCCGATACTAATAGTCGTCGGATAATACAGATTACAAGCTCCCCTTTCCATTTTGGCTCCCTACGTTGCTCGACATAACGTACACACGTGTATGTTTTATACATATAGCGTACGACCCCGTTTGGTTGGTATCCAACAGGGTAACCTGGTATATAGCTCGTACACATTCGGAGATAAACGAGTGTATTCGGATCTTGTATTAGTGACGAGTACGAAGCATAGCTATCGCCAGTACCGAGAGCGTTTCGCCACACTCGAATCGGCAATCTAAAACAATCCCTTTTCGTCGGTTAAATCCCGCGACTCGACGATATACGGTTTCCGTGCATCGCGTGGTCAGCAACTATGTTTAGCCTCGTGTACCGTTGCGAGAAATCGATTTTCGATTACTCGCTCGCTTGCTCTTCTCATAATTCGATAATAGAAATGAATTTGTACGTAAAATCAGAAAGTCGTAAACGAACAAAAAACCGAAACTGGACGGTTCGGCTTGATTTTTTTCTTCGTTGTTGAATCGTTGAATGGAATTTATTTGATTTTCGATAATTACTTACTACGGATCAAAGATCGCGTTTGCTGGTTTTCAAGGGGTTGGGGGAATTCTCGAGATGCCGGGAGCAACCAGGGATTGCAGGGGCGCAAGAGAGAGGGTTGAAGAGAGCGATATATATCTATGTATGTGTGTTTGTATTTTCCTATACAGGGAGGGTTGTCTCGGTTTGAAAGAACGTGTCGCCCCTCGGGCCACTATCGCTAACAATGCTCTCGTCAGAGTTATGGATCGGGGTTTGTTGTTACAGTTAACACTTGACCGGCATTCGGCAGGCATCGACGACGTCGTACATCGTTGATCATCGGGTACTCCCTTGCGAACCCCTTTCTTCCCAGGAGACTCTCGACCTTTAATGGGGCGTAAGTTAGCCGAGAAAATAACTCGTCTCCATTTTAATGAAAATATTGACACTCGCGTTATTTGGGGAACGATTAATAGCATTTAGAGAGAATTAATGATAATTATGCGCTCGGTTTGAGCACATAGAATTCGAGAGGTATCGTCTTCGAGACGAAACTTTAGCCCTGACCACATATGTGCGGTCGGGGTATTTACCATTTCGAGCGAATTCCGAGGGAGAGCAACTACGACGAAAATGCGGAGGCGCCTTTGCTCGTAAAGCCCTTAATAGGGTAGTGGCCCGCACGTCCACAATGGAATATAACCATCAATGCTCGTAAATTATGTCAGGCACGTGTGTCCCACCCGACATAACAATAAAGAGATGTCTCCTCTCACCACCGAGCTGAGCTCTCCATTGTCCAAGCTCACGTGATTTTCGACCATGGGAGTAATGGGTATAACCGTAACCGAGTCTTACGCGTGCTCTTGGTAGGCGTGTAATCTCTCCAGGGTAGAAATATCGTCCTTACCTACCCTAATCGCTTTATTATTCGATCCGACATTCTCAATGCTCGCTTACAACGAAAATTGAATTTACGGAGTAAATTCAATACGTTATTCGCTATATTGATTACGAAAACGACCTTATAAACTTTTAGAAATAAAATCGCCGTAATAATATTTTGAATTTTTCGTTGAAAAATCGTTCAATGGAATTCGATCGTTCTATTCCGAGTTTTACGCTCGAATAGATGAATTCGATTAGAATATGTATAGGTGGTAAAGTATGGTAAATTGAAACGATCTGTGTCGATAAATATTACTGGCCGATGCTAAATTATTTTTCTTTATTATCGACGGTAGATAAATTATCGAGCAATCCTTGTAATAATGATCGACGGTCGGGCTTGGGTTTGCGAATTATCATTAGTCGGTACGTGAACCGATGGTCGGTAAGTTTTCGTCAGTGAAAAATCTACCTTATTCGCGGAGGGTAAATGTAATTAATTCAATCGTAGAGACCTCGTTGTTTAGTAGTCGGTACAAAAGAGTAGCTCAATACAGAATTCTGTGTACTATTTTCCTTGAGTATGCAACAGACTCGGCAAGGCTTTATCCATCTCGAGTGATTAGAATCTGCTTATGTAGATCAACAAACACTATTGGGCCGAGGAATGGTTCGCAATGGAATTTTTCAAGCCTAACTGTAAATTCATCACGACCTTCCAACCTCTCGCTTGACCCGATGCTTGAATATATCGCATATAGGACCGCAACTTAAAAATATTCCGCAGTAAGGGATCTGGAAAAAAGATGATTTTTCTCTTTTCATTATTCCTCGTGAAGTTCCTCGTTCAAAGAAAAACCACAGAGACAGCCTCCATTGAACATTCGCAATTTAGGAAAAAGGGTTGTGTAGTGGACATCGGTTAAGCCCTCGTGGCAGCCGTTAATCCTCGAGCTTATGAAAGAGGGGCCTTCATCGAGTGTAAATATTGATTCCAATCTGTTAAATGGCACAATGGATAATCGACGTTGCGCTCTAGTGCCAGGAATGAGCGCGAGCCGCTGTCAAAACAGTCATTACCGGCACCTTACGCCAAAGAGATCGGACTCCCGAGAAGATTCCTCTTCCTCTCGCTGCCTGTCCTTTCTGTTTCTAACAATTCCATTCCCTCTGTGGGTCAAATCGTCTTTATTGAGAAGAAGCGATTGTCATCAGCGGCTTGACGGCGGTAAACATCACCGCGGAGGAAAAAAAATGGACGTGTCTTGTTAACCAAAAGGGCTTATGAAATCGCAAATTTTCCACGTAAAAACGAGTATGAAGGATTCATTTTTGGGTTTTGAAAATTTATCCATCAAACGGGCAGAAAATTGAAAATTATTGTTATCCTATTTTAAGCACGACATTTCGTAAACAATTCTGAATGTCGTGGTGCGATCAATTTCCTATGGCGAAGGAATTTGAAATTTTTTCACAGCCGAGCCGGAGATCAGATAAAGGCCAGATATTATATATATATATATATATATATATATATATTAAAAAATATATGATAAAAGATCATATTAATAATAATTAATATAAAAAAGTTATATATATATATATTAATAATTTATTTAACTTTTTTTATATTAATTATTATTCATATGATATTCTATATGAATATTATAGAGAGATAGAAGAAATATGTAAAAAAGAAAGTAGAGAGGAGGCAGAATTATACGGAAGGCTTTGTAAAAAACTTATGTAAAGTTGTGCAAATAAAACTACCTAATAATAATAATATGATATTTCTAAAAAATTAATAAAGAGTTAATATGATATTAATTAATAATTATTATTAATTCTTTTATGTTTAAGATTCATAATATCTTATTATTTATATATTGATGTTATTAATAGACATTATTGAACACTTTATGCACTTTTCTAGTTGTGACGTTGTCTAAAAAATCGCTACATATGGGACCAACACAATGTATGAAAAATTAACAACAATTAGTCCATAGACTTTAAAAATTTACCCGTCGAACCAAACTGCATTTCAAACCTCGAACGATTAACCTTCGACGCAAAATAATAGCGAAGGTAGAAGTTTAGCGAAAATTAAAATTATACAACGTTTATTTAAATAAAACTACAAATTTTGCGGTTATAGATCAATGAGAATACAATTTTCTACCTTCATCCAAAGAAATTCTATAAATAATTCTTCGAGAGATATTCGGTTATTAAAGAGAGGAAAGAACGACCCTCGTTTCTATCGTTTCGTAACACGACGTGTTCGACTCATACCCTTTGAGGTCTGACTCGATCTTCGATTCTGAACCGCACGATGGAACACATATCGGAAGGCCGAGGCGTCTCTAAGTGAATAATAAACATAGGAAGGGTGGGTCGAGCTTGTGAAAAGGGAGAATTCTGGCAGGATATTGCGCGTATGTAGTTACGGGGCGTCTCTATCGCTCTTCGCTCCTCTCTTCAACGGTAAGGTTTATAAGGTGCCCATATTGGAGCACTGCCTACGGCTAGTCAGCGAAGGTCTTAGTCCTCTTACCAACCCCCTTTGGCTCCCCATAAAATTATTATTCGACCATTATACGATGATTACCCGACAGTATGTGGATGTAACACGAGAAACAACTGTGTATGCGCAGTCTTCTTCTAACCCCCCCCCCCTACACACACATACACACACACATTCCCCACTGTTTCACTGTTTTCGCTGTCAACGAAACGGCGCACGTCGAACCGGTATCCAATGACAAAACGCCGTTCATACATATGTACGAAAATCGAACCATCAGCGGAGAGTTACAGAACCGCGTATTTAACGCATCCGACACTCTCACTCCCGCGACAAACACATGTTACGTGCCATCTGTCAAAATCGTACTCCTATAACCCGTAATACCTCAAATTCTTCCTCACTATATTCTTTAATAAAACTTTCCGAAAATTTCTAAACAACCGACTTTACAATTTTCCCTTGAAAATAAAGAGAAATTATTGATAAAGAAATTGCAATTATCATTTTACTTCTGCGGTCGCGTTTCGTCCCCTCTACACCCTTCTTCTCCGTGCCTATTCGCAGTACGTGAAAGATTGTAATCCGATCCGAAGTGTGCGACAGGGACCAAGAGCGACTTGAATCCATCAACCCCTATCAACCCTTCGCTCGTTCGAACATCGTACATGTAAATATTAGGCTCTCCGCTCATCGCGTTTCGAGGATAAACTTTATTATTCAAAGTTGTACGAGAAACACCCACGCGGCATGTTCGTTTATAGTTATATTGGATGTTATCCAAGGATAGAAGGATCGATGAAAGGACCAATCGCATTTATACGAACATAGTAACGAAAGCTCGAGGGAGTTGAAAAACACCTCTTTCATGCTCTATTACCAGCTAGATCCGTAAGGAACCATACACGAACCTTTCGTGTTATATACGTGGACATAAACGACCGGATAGTACCAGTTCCTACGTCGCTTTTGTCATTCGCTGTGGTCTCTCCTGGACCAACCATCGCTATTGTTACTGATCGCCGCGCCACGCGACAGCTGTTCTCGATGGTATCGATGACGTTGATTCTCGTATTGAATCTACGTACTCCCCGATATCGTCTCTCTTATATCTCCATTCACAGATCGTCCATAATTATACCGCAGTGGCAAAATACTTCATCGTCAGACCCGGAAATAAAAGAAATAATAACAAAATATAAAAAATATTCGAGCGGGGTTAAATTCGTCGTCGAACGTACGGAAAAGCGTTAAGCGATTCGAACCTTATAAGTATCTACGTATAGATGTGGGGAATTATTATTTTTCGAAAGGTTTCCGTACCAATGACAATGGTACTCGAGACTATTTGAAACATAGACGTAGGATTTAGTGATATATATATATATATATATATATATATATATATATGTATATAGACCAGAGGTAGGACGATGCCGGCTGTGGTAACACATCTCGAGTGTTTTCGTAGGCAGAGAATTCCGACCGCGCATCGTACACGGGACTGACAATATACTCTTATAATATACTCGGCGAACAGTTTCTCGTGGCTGGGATAGACGTACGAACAGAAACATATTATCCTCCGACAGCGCAACGAGAAATGCATACGGTTACTCCAGCGTTGTATACTTGCCATAAAATACGAGACCCCCGGTTAAGCCTCGCGATTAACAACAATATTATGATTTCACGTTATTACGGGTTCGGACTCTTGCCGTCACGATCGAAACTGCCTCGTATATAACCTACGTCTATATCGTTCGGTTGGTAAAAGCTCGATTAATGCTGCGTAAACAGAGGCCTGAAAACTTCAGGATGTGTGATAACGCTCGTATGATCCCTACGAGCCCACAGTACCAAAGTCATTTACAGTACCAACGACGTAACGATATCGAATCGTTACGTGACAGGCGTACAATGGAACTCGCGTGACCGAGTCCAAAAGAACGGTCCGAAAACATTTCGTTCAACGTTTTGATAACAAACCGAACTTTCGACCTGTCCTAGAACGTATATCATCGACAGACATATTTGCGTAATTACTAAGTACGTTTTTTTTCGTTTTAATTATTATTTATTATTTCTCTCGTATCTCTATGATGCGCTTATTGGCATAAAATTATTAATCGCGAGAAATAATCCTGCTCGATTCTCGTTTGACGACAAAAAGATAAATAAATTCGTGTCGTTGATAGACTCGTGGACTGTGTATCCCTACCGATGTATTCCTGGATTAACTCAAAGCGTAAGCACCACTAAGCGCATAAACTGCAAAAGGGTTTTATCCCCGTTGTTCGGTTCGTCGATTTCGCCTCGGTCGTATATCGCGAATCACGTGGGAGTATCTACTAATAGATTACCGGGACAAATCCCCTTTGCCACGAGAGCGTATGACATATTCGGGATGTGAAACGACGGGGATGGAACCCGCGAAACCTGAAATATTCACTAGAAGCCCCCTTTGTCGTCTCGTTATTGTTTTTCAATTACGATCTATATAGATTCCGTTTCGCTTTGTCCCGATTCCGAGGCTATAATTCATATTATTACGGTTAAATTAATTTTATTCTTCATGAAATATTGAAATATAATGCCAAGTAATTTCTTGGATAAAAGGGATAAAAAGGAACGAAACAGCCCTTTAGTTAAATAGGTCACTTGTATTCTTCGGGTTTTCTTCAGCGTCTTGGATGTTGAAGTACTACAACAACGATGAATCTACGTTGTGCTAAGCAAAAGCAAGAGAAAGAGAAAGGGAGGGAGAATCCGAGATGAAGAGGTCTCGTGCAGGGTTGCGAGTGCCGAGGGGTGCAAAAGCGCCACGCCCATCGTTCCACTCAACAATGCATCCACTGTCTCGGCACAAAGCTAAACACCCAAAATATTGGCAAATCCGGGCATTGAAGCGAATACAGCAGTAGCTTCACAGGAGAGAGAGAAGGAGCGATGCATAGACGCCGCCGTTGATGTCGCCACCGGCGACGGAGGCATTAAAATATCTCGAATCTAATCTCCTCTATAATCCTGTTACTCGGCCAAACGGTCACGTTTTGCGGCCTGTCGTGTCTATTAGAGCGAGAGAAGCACCGCATTCTCTGCGGCGTGAACCGGAATCGAGAAGGCGCGTTTGAGGATCGTGCGTTTGTGTGTGTGTGAGAGAGAGAGAAAAAGAGGGAGACAACATATAGAATGATCGATAAAGAATGAGAGGGAAGCAGGACTTCCGGTCAACGCCATCGAAGTTGGTCGAGAGACGTCGAGGCAGGAAGAAGCGAACGAGAATATCCTCCTTCCTCTTTCGATGCGACGTCCACTCGACACACAGCTCTCTTCGTGTCTCTCGGACGTTTTATATATATGTAGACAGTTATACCTTTCGAGCTTCACAATGGAATACGAAATCTCGTGCCGAGTCGATTCACAAAAGCGAGAGCACAGAGGACTCTCTTCGTCCGTTCTCCACTCGATAATTGAACGCTTCGCTAAATCGCTGGGGTGTCGACACGTTTTGGCACCTCTGGCCCACACGAACGTACCCACCGCCTATTTTTATTTATTTCGAGGGTGTCTACGCTCAAGCAAGGGACGGAGAGAGAGAGAGAGAGAGAGAGAGAGAGAGAGAGAGA
>JAPYZT010004390.1:0-20128 GCA_030522965.1 Tryphoninae sp. A BG-2022a | reverse complement strand
TTATTTATTTATTTATTTATTTATTTATTTATTTATTTATTTATTTATTTATTTATTTATTTATTTATTTATTTATTTATTTATTTATTTATTTATTTCATTGTTGATTAATTTATTTAATTAATTAATTTAATCATTTGGTTGTAGATTGAGAAAAAGATAAGAAGTGATTTTTTTCCTCTTGGAAAAGTTTATTGCTGGAAAATAATGAGAGCCGGAAAATTTCCAATTTTTCTCATATTTCTTTGGTGGAAGTTTGCTTGTTTAGAAATTTGCGGAAAGTGCATGACACGAATACTCGCATACCGCATGACCTTCTTGTAAGATTGAAGGATTTTGCGGTTTGATTGTTCTTTTGTATGGTGAATCTTGAGTAAAAGTTTGCGAGCTTTCACTCGAGGATTAGGCACGAGATCAACGTAGGTGAATTGTCGTATGCTAGCATGCATTATTTATTTACAATTACGTTTCTCTTTTCGAAGACATTTGAATTTTAATGGTCGAAGATCTTTATCGAGGACATTTTGTGACAAAGAATTAATTAATGCAATATGGAGATAAACATTAATATGTTGTATTTGTTATCAATCCTTAAATCTCATGTTTGAATTAGATGCATTTGAAAATTTGCCGCCTTTTTTCTGGTGTCCGAAATCGCCGCGCGCTCACCGCGCGCTCTACTCGCGATGGCGAATCGTACAGTGAAAGATGCTAAATCAATTCGCGGTACAAATCCACAATATCTCGTCGAAAAAATCATAAGATCACGTATTTACGATTCGAAATATTGGAAAGAAGAATGCTTCGCTCTAACTGCAGAATTACTAGTCGACAAAGCGATGGAGCTCAGGTAAGTAAACTTTTCTAACCTCTACTAACCTAAAAAAAAGTGTAGTTTTTGTTTATGTCTGTGGCTCATTCGTGTTTATACAGATTCATCGGCGGTGTATTCGGTGGAAACGTGAAACCCACGCCTTTTCTCTGTCTCATACTGAAAATGCTCCAAATCCAACCCGAGAAGGACATAATAGTTGAATTTATAAAGAACGAAGAGTTTAAATATGTCCGCGCCTTGGGAGCGCTTTACATGCGTCTCACTGGAACTTCTCTTGACTGCTACAAATATCTGGAACCCCTTTTCAACGACAATAGAAAATTACGGCATCAGAACAAACAGGGACAGTTTGAACTCATTCACATGGATGAGTTTATCGACAATCTCTTGCGTGAGGAAAGATCGTGCGATGTTATTTTACCCAGGATACAGAAGAGGCATGTTCTTGAAGAAAATAATGAATTAGGTAATTTCTGTAACACTTGTATTTATTAGAATCTCATAGCTAGGAACAATGAAAAAGTTGTAATGGTCAAATACTCGTTTTTTTTCTCTGCAGAGGCTAAAATATCAGCGTTGGAAGATGACATGGATGAGGGAATCGAAAGTTCGGAAGATGAGGATTTGCCACCGATAAAGGAGGAAACACGTAAACGCCCCGACGATTACGAGCGTGATCGCGAACGTCACAGAGATCGTGACAAAAGGCACTCGCGTTCTGATAAAAAGTCCGATCGAGATAAGCCCCGATCGCGAAGTCGAGAGCGTGATCGAAGGGATCGAAAACGCAGCAAATCTCCCAAAGGACACTCCTCGCACAAAGACAAAGAAAGAGAAAAGGATCGTTATAGACGAGACGATCGAGATCGAGATAGAGATCGTGAACGTGACAGAGATCGTGATCGCGATCGTCGAAGAGACCGCGATCGAATTAGACATTAGGACAGCGAGTTTTTTTTACTACGATAACCAGGTAATGCATCATCACTCAGACTATGTAAAGTTTTTACAGAGTGTTGGTTTATTCATAACATCGACGTCCCTTCCACGGGCAAACGCAACAACACTCACCATTCATAAACATATTTTATGTACAGTAAAACATTGAAACAATCGCAATTGAGTGACAATTTTCAATGTCCACAAACCAACAATAAAAATCTTAAACGTCGCCACGTCATGTTTGGACATTTCATATTTCAGCTTTTATAAATGCTGCTTTGCATCCTAATTCCATATATACAGAATAACCGCAGGCTCTTCGTATTTAAACTCTAGTTAGATTCATCTTATACATTATAAATAGTGAGCAAAATATAATGTACACGTGTACGAGTAGGGAATCCACTCCTGTTCACAAAGATTCCCTATTTTTCCGTTCAAGTGTCAGATTTCCTGTATCGCTTGCGCCATTCGAAATAATCGACAACTTACCAGACATATTTTCCCGGCGATTGATTCCCCCATTTCTTATTTTTTCAAGTTTCTAGAACGTTGGCGAGTTGAGAATGAATAATCTATCTTCCTCCTTCTTGATCCATTTCAATAAAATTCCCACTGCATCTATGGCTGCAGGTTTTGTAACAAGAGGCTCGAACGTTACGTATAGCTCAAAACCGGAAGTGACCTGTTAAACGAAAAATTGTTTTCAGAGTAAATTTTTAAATATTTTCTCTTCGACAAAAGAATGTCCTACCCAAGCCAGCATCGTTTCTCTATCCAACTGTTGAAATATTAACTTTAGTGGACGACTTGGCGCGTGTAATCTATGATGTAGGCACTGATAAAGTCCTAACAATCTAAAATCGATGAAAATCATATTTGACATTGTTCAGACACGAAATGCAATCACGCTTCCCAAATATTAATTAATCATATTCCCAACAGAAATTATTACCGTTCGATATCTTTGTCCTTGGTGTAGGGAGGCTGAAATCCTGGACTCCAGAATTGCGCCGTACTGCGGCATTTATACAAAACATGACGCATTTGCGGAAGACCAATTTCTGCCGTAGTCACGGATACTCTGTTCATCGATTCATTTATAGCTTCCAGACAATTGGTACGTCGCAATTTTTCTACAATTTTCTGTTAAATAAAAATTGCATTTCAATGTCGAGCAAAAAATTCGGTAACTAATTTTTCATTAATCGAAGTTTAAGTTGCAAGACTATAAATAATTCGTTTATCCCGTGAAATTCGTTTCCTCACTTGTTTAGCCTCCGAAAGCGTAGAGAAAACATCTCTGTCAACAGTAAGTAGTAACAAACAAGCCTGACAGTCTTCCGCTAAATAGGAAACATGGCCATGCATAAAACCATTAGCATCGAATTTTGGTAGACATATGGGTGTCCAACCCTCAGCAGCTTTGAACGATTCTGAGCTATCTACCAAATTTTGTATGAGATGCAAATCGGCTGGATGTAAAAAGAATTTTTTCATTCTCACCAAAGTCACCAACTGATTATTAGCTAAGAGGATTGCAAACACTAAATTCTGAAAAAAAAGGGGTTTTGGATTAATTTGTGTTTTGGAATAAAATCCAGCGAAAACGAAAATCCTCTCATTACCTTAATTTTGCCACAAGTTTGCACAATCGTTTGAGTGATCGAATCTCTCATCGAAGGTACTAGAGGCAAACATTTGACCGCACCAAGAAAAAACGCAGGCTCTCTATCCATAAAATTCAATAAATGATCTATCAGTCGTTCGCTACCACTCAACAGTCTTCTGAGATCGAAATTTCTCCTTTGATCGTATACGCGCGTCAGTTGTGATTGTGTGAGAACGAAGAGTATTTGATTATATACATAGCTGTAAATAATACCACGTAATTAATGAAGCATTCCTCGAAATTGTAATATTTTTATTGTAATTATTCGTACGGTCGAATAATCTACCAACGTACGTTAATTGTAATACCAGCTGTGGTACACTCTCCAGAGTTTTGGAAACTGCTACAAGAATTAGCGGGCCTTTCAGTACGAACACAAAGTTTGTGTCACCTGCGTGTACAGATCTTATCATATCGTTTCCAGCCTGCACGAAAGATACCAGAGCCTGCATAACGCCCATTACAGTGACAAGTTTGTCTTCGGGGCTGTGCCTCGAGTATACAGGCTTGCCTGCCTGTGATAGTACGAATATGTGCTTTCTCTGTGCAAGCCATGTCTTGCATCGTAGCGGATCGGTATCCAGGTTATTCAGAGCCAATTGATGTGCAACATCATCCTAATAATATGTAATTTTTTCTTATTGGTAAATAAGTATAATCTCTTACAATGGTCGAATAAGTGAATACAGGTGATAATTGTTAGGAAATTTTGAGAATATGGAAGTGATCTCTAATAATGTTTCTTTAAAGCATTCTGAACAAATTCAGATAGCCTTGCTAAGTAGAATTATATCCATCCATCTGTCTTCGAGCAAAGTATCATTTTTTTAAGGTTATGTTGATTGCTAATCTTTCAGTTAGGAATGAGCTGGCAGAAGAAAAACACAATCTGCTCATAATCTACTTTGATCCAATGCACGCAGCAGTTGAAAAATGTTAAAGGTACAGGTTTCAATTTAATTCACCACAAAATTTTCATGAACTAGTGATATTTAATTTAGAAAAAATAAGCCAAACATTATTGCTAAAAAATAAGTCAACGTTCAGGTGAATAACGAAAACCGAGAAGGAGATTAAATGTAGGATTTGATAAACCGTGAGATTAAAAGGTCGCAAGAGGTTATGCGTCGTACCAGCTCACTGTCCTCGAGTGAATTTGTTTGCTTGAGTCCAACGGGACTCGTAGGAGTTGGTTGAACGTCTTCCTGTATCTCAGATATCGTGCTAGCTGTACTTTCCTTCATTTGTCTGTCATCTATACTACTGCTCATCTCCTGCTCGTATTCCTCAAAACTGTCAGTCGTAACAAGCATTGTCTCAGCCGATGCACCGGGTTCGATACCCGGCTCCACGATCCCATCGTCGACGACCACTGGATCATTCGAAGCCATTATTTTTTTATTTTTCTGACTTCTTTTCTGGCAAACAGCACTGTTAAATCGCGTACAAATTATTTTTTTACATGGAATCGCCGCAACTGACATTCAATCGCTGTCCATGACAGCTTCAACGCCATAGCTGACTGACGGACACTATTCAAGATTAGGGGGAGGATATCAGCAACACTCGACAAAAGTTAAAACCTCGAGAATTGACTCTTGCGACATCTGAGCGGCCAAAGGGTGAACTATTTTGTATCTACGTTAAGTTGGCCGCAAGCCATAGTCATATGCATATATGGCGAATGTAGCGGTAGGTCTTGATGTTCTTCTCCCCAACAGCCAGCGCCGCCGTCGACCGAACGCTGTACCAATCAAAAGTTTCAAACTATGAAACGTGTGTCGGTTTATATTTATAATCACTTTCTCTTGGAAATGATAAGGTTGATTACTAATAATTGATATGTGCAAATTTTTGTGTGTTTCTTCATCGATATTCGACGCGGCGAGTCTAGCCTCAAATTTCAATTTCATGACAAACGACAAAGGGAACTGCTGCTTATTTTGTTTTTGTGTCTTTTATCTTTGCATTGTTTAATTTCAGATTCTGTCTAGAGTAGTGATTGAGATTGCCATCGTTCAGCCGAAATTATTCGCATCAACCTCGTCTTTCAGTTATCGTTCAGGATGAATCTTTGGGAAAGGTGTAAATATTTAACAAACTGTGAGTTCATATGTCATATTACCTCACTGGACCTTGCACTAGAAAACGGGTATTTTGTGTTCAAATAAAGAATATCGATTCGAATAATGTTTATCGATTGAAGGAAATACCATTGTAGCGTTGACAACATTTGTGAAACAGTTGGTTGCATCATAGGAAAATAATGACCTTGTTCGACATTTCTCAGACATATATTCGTACGACTATACAACATTTCGATTATTAGTCGATTGCGAAATTTTTGTTCTCATTGTTTTCCTCAACGTAGCGATGAGTTGTGCGTTACAAAACTATGCAATTACGATGAAAAATATATCGATATATATATATAGTACATATATATATATATCTCTATTCGCTGATCCGCTATATGAAATTAAATAATGGGGTACAATATTTTGTCAAGCATCGCATGCAGTCGCAGGGAGATTAGCTTTCTTTCCATATTTGTATTGTGCATAAGCTGTCCATTTGCAATTGCGCGGCAGCGGCCTTACAACGTTTAGAATGAATCCTCTAGGAATTTTGCTAGGAGACAGAATTTAGGAATATTTTTGACCACAATAGCGATATTAAAAATTTAGATCAAGATTTTGTTATTAAACTGGCCATGAACATAGTTAACCAGTAACTTTGTCCTTTACAGATTCAAACGAGAAAACAGATAGAGCCAACGTCCCTAGAAATTCATCATAGCATATCCCAAAGCGACTTTCGGACGAATCATACTTCTTTCAAATTTTTGACGCATCAGCAATTAAAAGGGAATTATTCGCTGACGAGAATCTCGTAGTCGGGGAAGGCGACCTCGGCACCGCCGAACGGTATGTAAAGCACGTTATGGGATGGCTGAACCTTGCCGATGGTCATTGTATCCTCGTGAGAAACGCGTCCTATGAACAGAGGTTCACCCTCCTCGGTTTCACCTCCGGGAATCGCGTTCGGGGGAATGTTTCCACCGCTGGTTGGTACCCATCGTGGAGTGCAGCCACAGAGGACCTAGAAACCGGAATAGAAACATTTTTCAATTCATACTCAATTTGCATTTTTCAGGGAAAACAGAAAGGTCCAAATAATTAGCACAGAATGATCTTCGAGTAAAACGATAAAGGTAATTCCTTCCCCGACCAATTAATATCATAAAAGTTGTTGATATAAGATTAGAAATAAATCAACCGCGCTGTTTTTAATCATTCAATACTAACTTAAAAATATCTTTTTCTAGATTACTCGCAGTTGCTGCACCACTTGCATTGTTCAAAAGGTAAATCTTCAGCTTCAACAATATTTTCCTTCTATTATTATCATTCGCATTCTTATGTGTAGCAAAAAAATGCCGATTTACAATCTCGTCCTCCGTTTTCCCTCATGTAATTTGTAAAAAAATTTCGAACAAGCATTGCTCATTTCCATTCTCACTCTTTGACAGATTTTCTTACCTGGTACTCGCCCTTTCCGTGCTCTTCGCCTCCCCACGCTACGTAGCAAACGGAGTGACCAGGCTTCACCTTTCCGGGAATGAGAGCACCTTCGTGGAAAGCACGTCCTACGTACAGCGGCTCATCGTCGTGTCCGCCCTTGATTGCTCCAGCCGGTAATACATTACCGGTCGTATCGACCCAGACAGGGCTACCACCAGAATGGTCAGTTGGAGCAGAAGGCACAGTGCCAGGATCTGCGAAATCGAGAGATAACAAAATTTAATATTGCAAAAGGATAGAAAAGCTAGCGATGATATTTCCTCACGGAACAATGGAGTTGTGACAATGCGATAAAAAATACAAATGGGATTCGAACTCGGAAATAAAGGTTTCGTTTCAAGTTTCGTCCAATGTGGACGTTACTTGCGACGAGACGTAACTATTTCTGAGTTCCGTCTGTAATGTTAGACGAATCCATCCGCAAAACATGATCCACCACGATGGAATTCTCGGATGATTTTTTAATTTTGATAAAAAGTCACGGTTATAAACACACACCGATAAAGTAACAACAGTAGAGGCCAGATACTCGCATACGTCGTGCACAAAACTTACATAACGGTGAACAAATTCGATACACCTCATGCCACATGCAAACCGATAGATCCAGATGGAATCGATACAGTTCAGGAATACGCGTTGAGGTAACGTTATATCGATACGAAGCGATCTTTGTACTCGTGGTAAAAAGCGACGATAGGTCCGTCGTCAACGAGAATGATTTCACGACGAGGCTCGTGAGAATGATGATTGGATGATGGAAAATATGAGGTGTCCGTGATGAAGGGTCACGGGATATTTTCATGTCAGACCAAGTACGGTTATCCCTCAAACACTCGATACTCGAGAACATTCGATACGTCGCAAGCAGCTTTTTATACACAAAAGGTATCGCCACCCCAAGCTACAGACGCACATAGTTACATCGTTAATTGCTTTTTTGTTTTCTTCTAGTTCGTCGCGGCTATCTTTCCTGCCTTCTCACAACATCGACATACAGCTCGGAATGTTACAAGAGAAACAGAGAGAGGTAAACGAAATTAATATAAAAAATACGAAATTAATATAAAAAATAAATAAAGCTTTTTTTTTGTAGAAAATTACGTTTCGGCCCGGGATTGGTCTTGACGTTGTTCGTGACCGGTGCGAGAGCTTGATGAGGTTCGAAACGAAGTTTCCAATTTCCGGTCGCGCCCCAACCGGTGCGCACCCCAACGTGACTAATACCAATTGGATTCGGATCCTTCCATTCCAAGAGTACGGGACCGCGTTGATCGCCCGACTTCACCACGATGTGCCCGTCGAGCCAAGATATAGAAAATCTCTTGTGCTCGCTTGAGCTCAGTAGATTCGCCGTGTTTACGCGCACCTGAGCGGTAATTGCAACGCGTTTTTTTTGTATTTTTGTTTTTAAGTATAAACGGAAACATGAAAATGTAATTGCGAATTTACAAGTGGTCCAAAAAATTGTCCGGAGTCAAAATCATTGTGCATAGCCAATCGTTGCGTTTGTTATCAAATTTAGAATTACTTGTCATCTCGGAAGCAACACAATGTTATAATTTCCTTGTTTCGTACGATTTAAATTCGAGAAACTTGTAAATTGTGTTATAATTGAAGCAATTGGTGGCGAACCTTGTCGGGCTGTTTGCGATCGTATCTGATGACCGATGCGGTGTTCTCCCAACCACCAAGCATTATTTCGTACATCGGGCTCGACTCGCCCTTGGCCTTGGTCAGTGCAATATGAGCGTTGCTCTGTGCCTTGATTTCCACGTTAATGGCAGCCCCTCGTACAGCGTGAAACTGATACTTGAGCTCGTCCGGTGTCTTTACGTTCTTACGACCTTCGTGTCGTTCAATTTTTTTTTGTAGATCAATTTTTATTGCGTCGTTTCATTTTTTAACTGTATTTCGTGATGCGTTTATTTAACTCAACGAGGCGAATGATTTGGTCGAAGCTTTATTTTATCTCGTGACACGATATGTACCATTTTTTTGTTTCTATGAATCGATACCGTACGCGTGAGGTGTGGGTGTTTTGTGTGATACGAAAGAAGCTTTGCATTCTCAGGGAAATTGTGATGAAAACCATTCGTAAAAAAATGAAAAAAGAGATGGGAAGACATTTCCGGGGAAGAAACTATTCGTCAGAATTGACTTAGGTAGATAATACATTACGTACGACCACCGGAACTTCCAATACATCTGGCTGTGCGTGCCACAATGCGAGATAATCCGGTATAGAGGTTGTCCCAGAAATGAAATATATATATAATAAGCGTCAGTGACAAATAACGAAAAATTCATTTACCAATCGCTCTACAAATTTGCTCTCCATCTAAATCGCTCTAAAAATTCCACTAATCCAGCGATATCTATAATTCCAAAAATGTAAGCTACCCCTATCGACAAGCCTCGGTTTCGAATTCGCAATTATCCTGGGATAAGAGACAAAAGCTTCGAGCAATCGTGCAAAACTCCTTTCTCAAACAATTTTCTCAAATTTATACTTCAATTTCATTTTCTAAGTTAAGATCAAAACTCTATTGATCGTTTGAAAATAAGTAAAAATTTCAAATTTTTTAAATAAAACATAATGTTTTGTTTAAATTACAAACTTCTAAATTTGGGTAATGCCTTGATCTAGCAAATACGATAATTGTATAAAAATAATCAAACTATAGTCATCAACGTCGAGCGTTGAATCGGGCTAGAATTAATTTAGGAATAAGAATGAAGTAAACTAAGAACAAACGGGCGAAATTGCTTACCTTCGATGACCCACTCGCCATGAGCACCCCATCCGGTGCAAACACCGAAATAGCCAATACCGAAAGGCTGAGGGTCGTCGTAAGATAGGAAAGGAGTGGACTCGCCCTCCTTGCCAACGACGATGGAACCCTCGTGCCATCTTATCCAGAAGCCACGAAAATCATCGGCGGTCAAAATTCCTGGTGTCTCAACCTCCGCGACATTTGGCTTGGTCCTGTTCTTGCGCAAAACCGATTTGCTGTTACCCCAGCCGCCGATGAAGACCTGCGATTTATAGTCACGGTTGATAAGATTAAACATAAAAACGAGGAATTTTTTGACTCGCAAATATTTGCTCAACGAACGAATCGTTGAATTAAACATTTTTGTTTCCATCGTTGGATAGGCAATTAATGCGATATCCGATAAATACATGAATTCATTAAATGTATTTCCCGTTACAGAAATGTTAAAATAATGGTGGAGGAAAAAAACTGATAAAAGAACCAGTCGTGGATTTGTACCTCGTACATGGGCTCTCCCTCGTTGGGGCCGGTGGTCAACGCGATATGGGCATCGTTGGGTGCCTTGATACGGAATTGAACCTGCCCACTGGCGCAGGGATAGAATTGGTACTCCAACTTGTCATCGGTCGAGAGTGCTGAAAAAACAAAGAAGAAGGAATTAGCAGGATGAAGTAACCCGGACAAGCAAGCAAGCAGGCAGTTATCGATTCAGAAGGCAGACACAAGACAGTGAAATACAATTAATCGTTGTCAACAATTCAGAAACCAAGAGCGAAGAACGCGTTAAATAACTTTTATTCAAAACAATAAAATTAAGTCGATAATTAAGTAATACAAAAAATCCAGATCAACTTTGTATAGAATTTGAAAAATGAATGATAATTGTAAACAATTATTTAAAGTAGTAATTAACTGTCGATATCGCCAATTTAAGATAGCCACGAACAAAAAACAACGATGTTAAATTAATATTCATTTAAAAATGCAAGCAATTATCGATTCAGAAGGCAGACATAAGACAGAGAAATACAATTAATCGTTGCCAACGATCCAGAAACCAAGAGCGAAGAATGCGTTAAATAACTTTTATTCAAAACAATAAAATTAATTCGGTAATTAAGTAATACAAAAAATCAGATCAACTTTGTACAGAATTTGAAAAATGAATGATAATTGTAAACAATTATTCAAAGTAGTAATTAACTGTTGATATTGTAAATTTAAGATAGTCACGAACAAAAAACAACAGTGTTAAATTAATATTTATTTCAACATGCAAGCAATTATCGCTTCAGAAGGCAGACAAGACAGAGAAATACAACTAATCATTGTCAACGATCCAGAAACCAAGAGCGAAGAATGCGTTAAATAACTTTTATTCAAAACAATAAAATTAAGTCGATAATTAAGTAATACAAAAAATCAGATCAACTTTGTATAGAATTTGAAAAATGAATGATAATTGTAAAGAATTATTCAAAGTAGTAATTAACTGTCGATACTGTAAATTTAAGATAGTCACGAACAAAAAACAACGGTATTAAATTAATATTTGTTCGAAAACGCGATTGTAACACGTTCGAGAATTGATTAGTGGCACCACCGAGGCGCGTTGCGTCACGCGTTCAATCCTAGAACGTTGCAGTCGTGTGCAACGAGAAACCACGAGAGAAGTAGGACATCCTAGGATATCCTTCCATAAAATACGAAGGATCGATAGAAGAACCGTAGTAGCTCGAGTCAAGAATGAAAATCTTCGTTATCCTAGAAATTTTGCGCAGTCCGCAACACTCATAAGACATTTTCTCCAAGGACGATTCACCGTTAGTATTTTATTTGTTAACGGCTAGATTGCAAAGCTTCCATTTGTAATATCGAGACGAAGAAGCGCGAGGTGAAAAATAATGTTTCTATGAACGACCGAGATAAAAAAAACCAACATTTATTGCGTGACGTGAAACTCGATTACGTTCGTCGTGTTTCGTTCCCGAGCACTAAAACAGTTTTATCTATGCCGGTATAAACCGAGCCTCGAGTAGCGAAACAGCCTTGCCGACGTTACGATAAACAAAAGTAGAAACGTCTTCCATCGCATAAGCAAAAGTCTCTCCGTCTCTTTATTAAACTTGTATAATCATAATTCGAATACAAGCCAATAACAATTCTCGTCTCTTACGTACCAGTGTTATTCAACGTATCTCTTAAATCTTTTAACTCTTTCGCCAATTCGGTAAATATGAATATCGCGACGATAATGAGAAATTTAATCGCAAAATTCTTTGGCAATAAGTCGTCGCGTATCGCTTCGACGAGGTAGGACGACATTTTACACAAAACTCGAGACACTAATTATAATTTCGTCACTGACACTCATAATGAAACAAAAAAAAGAAGGAAATAAACTCTTTCGTAGTTTTAAAGACATTTATAATTAACTGGAATAATTAAGGATATTTATTCTTAGCGACGACATTCGAAACAAAAATGTCAATGATTTTGTAATTTCGGTCTCGTCGAAAAACTCTTCCAGTTCTCTGCCGGCGCGAGAACGTGGTACGAGTCGACTGACAATACGTATTTTATATATGTACACGACTGTTGGTGAGAATGTTGAAACGCAACGTTTTATAAATAGTTAGTTTGGACTCGCGTCTTCGAACGAACGGACGTAACGCTACCGTCTTATTGCTGACATCATAATATTATTGTGATGAATTCTTCGTTCATAAGTACTTGGTACTCGGTACAATGAGTAATCCCTCGCCCGTCTCGTTTTCGACACTTGCGAATTTTGTTTTTGTCTCACACTTTTGTCCATCGTCGCTTTGAAAATATTAACAATTATTTTTAAGTCAAACACGACTAAGGAATAATTACCAGTGACTAATTAGTCTTTATTGTTTCGATGATGAGTTTACAGTTTATTTTTCATTTTTAATTCGCAGAAAATTAAATAACAAAAATTGGAAGAATTACGAATTTTATTTTGTTATTGATCGACTAAGGAATAATTACCAGTGACTTTATTAGTCTTTATTGTTTCCATGATGAGTTTACAGTTTATTTTTCATTTTTGTTCGCAGAAAATTAAATAACAAAAATTGGAAGAATTACGAATGTTATTTCGTCATTGATCGACCGGATCTCGCGCTACTGTGCTCTCTTCCGGTAGCAGAATTTCTTGCGATCGCGGGAAAGTATGGCGCGATTGAATAATCGATGCCATTGCCATTCGCCGAGTGTGGAAGCGAAGGAGAGAAGCCACGAGAAAGAGGCGTGGGTCACTCGCGTTAACCTCGAGCGATCCAAACGTCACTTACGTGATGTCAGAATTATTTTAGTATAACGGTTATATTATAAGTACGTATAAATACGCGTCATCGACTTTCTTATTATTATTATTATCGTTGTTATTATTATTATTATTATTATTATTATTATCGTTATTTTGTTTTTTTCAGCGATCGGAAAATTTCACGCTGCGTGACCCCCATCGAAGTTAGGAAGTGGACAAAAGGGGATGGGCCTCGACGCGATAGATCATTCTATAAATGGGCGATTACGATCCGGGAATTCGTCAAGGTCGAAATTGCGTATTGATATCCTTCCAGCTCGATTCTCTCGTTCTACAAAGCACTTTGCGTTCTAAAAATACCGCGAGTAAGAAGAAAAAAGGAGCCGACAAAATAAACGAATGAATTGGCGTTTGAAAATGAAAATTTGTAATTGTTTTTTTGACGAGATAAGGCGAGATCGAGGATCTCGATTCGAGGATATTGTGCGAAGATAGAGAATTTTGTGGACGTAGGACGAGATTGACCCGAATTTAAAACGCGTATTAATGATTGGAAATGATGATCCAGGTCGTGCTAAGTTTGCAATTAACATAACAATGCGAAGAGTTAGAGTAATTGAGTCAATCCGGGATTGCGCAACCGGCGCGCAATATGGCAATGGTCCATTCGTACTCGGTGCAATAAAAGTTTCTTTGGGTACGTCTCGTTACACGTCTCCTACATGTGAATCGACATGGCCTATTAATGGTTATGACACGAGCGGGCCATTATTGTGCAAAACTCTCCGAGCTGCGAATCCAACATTCTTCTTCGTGCGTGCAGTCTACAATTTTATTTAGACGAAAATGTAACAAAAAATTCGCATGAAATTTGTTCGATTCAAATCGCAATCGATACATCGAATATTCTAGTGGATTAGTAAAATATTTTACTCGTTTAATCGAATTTTGTAATCGATTAATCGAATTTTGCAATCGACTAATCGAATTTTGCAATCGATTAATCGAATTTTGCAATCGATTAATCGAATTTTGTAATCGATTAATCGAATTCTGTAATCGATTAATCGAATGTTGTAATCGATTGATCGAATCCTGTAATCGATTAATCGAATTCTGTAATCGATTAATCGATTAAAAATTATATCACGCAAATTTTTGCTATTGAAAAATAAAATTAATCGAACAATTCGTTCGTTTGTGATAAATCTATTTTCGAAAATTTTAAATTTAGATCCGAGCAAAAGAAAAAATAATCGAGTTATGACCCCCGCCTAATTTTCTAGTCAGTAACGACCAAGTCCAGTTTGTTCAATCTTCGAGTGCAATTGGCATTTGCTATTCCACTTGCGAGTGCATTTTTTTTTTTTTTTTTTTCTTTTAATCACACTCTGGAGTAACGCTCCACTGTCATTGACCTCGCGTAGCGACACTCGCATACTTTCGCGGGTTCTAAGTATGGCAACGGAAAATAGTGAGCGTCTATATATATATATATATATATATACATATATAGTTAGTAACGTGGTAGCATTGCAGTAGAGAATCCCGTTCAATCGGACGACAGCGAAACACGTAGAACGCGCCCCCTCGTGGAAGCCGGTCGACACAGACGATATCGTTCCATCCATACGGACGAGATCGTTCGGTACCCGGCAAAAAAAAGAAAGAAAGAAAAAAGAAACAAAAGAACAAAACCGGAAGTCTCCTACTACACCGCGCGTATATTAGCTCGAAATTAACGTGGAACCACGGAGCCGTGACAGACAGATGCGGGAGAAAGAACGCTCACGAAAGAATCCGAGCTTGAAACGAAAAAAATAAGATTTCACGATAAAGAAATAATTCCTTGTCGTTGAAAGAAAATTTCTTCCGCTTACGAAAAAAAAAAAAACAAATTTTAGTCTTAATTCTTTTTCTTTAACTTTTCTCTCATACAAACTTGAACAATTTTATGAAAATTACGTCAAGAATTTTGTAGAATGATTTACGAAACGTAGAGTGAATCGCGAAATTATGCAGTTCATAATAAATTCGTTATTTATTTCCATAATCGAACGAACGAAGGTGTAAAATTCCTCGCGTGTAACGCGACGCGAGTTGCGTAACGCAATCTGGAAATCGTCTCTCCGAGCAAGGACACGTTCGAATCGGACGTTAACAAATGTATGACGCGATCCTAGAATAGAAGCGAATAGAAACAGCGCGAAAATCTCGTCGATCTTCGCCGGCCTCTCCAACTTGCGCCACGTTGTTCCAAACCTCAAAACAAATTAACGACAATTTGCATCGATCCTCGATGCGAGTCGCCAAACAAACCGGTTTACCAACTTCCTTTAAGGAACGAAAAAAAAATAAGAAATAAGGAAAAAAAATCCTCTTTCGTTAATAGCTGTTGCATAAAGAAGTCAAAACGATTCGCCGACTTTCGCAGCATTGACGACCTTTCGTCGTCGCAGCTGCGATCGATTTATGACTCGCGTCGTGTCGAAACTGACGAAGATAAAAATCGCGACATAATTAACGAAACAGATTTTATTTTTCTTATCTTTCGCACGGATTAACAAAAAAATCGTTCGATCGATTTCTTTACCGGTTCGAGAAGATTCCGTTTAAACGACGATCTTCGAAACGCCGGCCGGCCGGTCGATCGGCTTGTCAAACCAGCGGCAAAACCGCGCCCTGACTATATTTAGACCAAGAGACTGTGTCTATTGCCTCGTTTTTTTATTTTTTATTTCCACGCGCATTCCCCTACGCGCTCCTATTTCGCTCCTCTCGACGCTTCGTTATTTTTCTCTTTTTTCCTATCGCATCTTTTTCCTACCGCGTTTCTTCAATACGCCCGGGACGACTCTCTTCCCCGAGGGTTCTATAAATTGTTCTCCAGCGTGAGAAAACGTAACTTCGCCGGTCGCTCGATGCGTCTCGAATTTGTTCTTTATAAATTTTTTTTAATTCAATTCTTATTTTGTTTATATTCGTTTTGATAAAGATAGATAAGAGATATGCGATGAAATATTGTTAATGTTAGATAAATAATTTGTTTGGTACTTACAAATAGCCATGTTGAGTTGGAAATTCGTTGATATCCTCACAAACGATGCGAACGTTACGAGTCTTGGACGCGTACTGCGATCATCGTCGAAGTTTCCTCTCGCGTTTGCTCCTCTCCTTCGTCCTACCGTCACTCGATCGGACCACGCATGCGCCTCGCATACTCTTGCTTGTATACTTTTGTATCGCGCTTCGCTAGTAATTTACGAATAATTACTAACAGAATGTGACTCATACGACGTACATGTATATAGTGACGAATGCGAGGAGACACGCGAGCCAACCGGATCGGTATTGATCAATTTTTCCGAAGATCCCGCGAATCGACAATGCTGTTGACTTTTTTACGAGTCTAGAATTTATAAGTCATTTCGTTGCTATTTTCATCGTCGCGTTTTTTTTTAAACTCGCGGTCGAGATTTTGTTCGTTAATGTTTGAGGGATTGTAAAAGTTGTAAAAATATTTAGTTGTAAAGATAATTCGGTAATTTATAAATTAACGAATTAATTTTACATTATAAATTGTCTTATAAATTTGTAAAAATATTTGTAAAAATAATTCGGTTATTTATAAATTATCGAATTATTTATTTATTTATATTAATTATATTAATATTTATATTAATAATATATAAATTACCGAATATTATTTATGATATTGGAAATTACGGAATTATTCGGTAATTTATAAATTGCCGAATTATTTATTTATTTATATTAATTATATTAATATTTATATTAATAATATATAAATTACTGAATATTATTTATAATATTATAAATTATCGAATTATTCGGTAATTTATAAATCGCCGAATTATTTATTTAATTATATTAATTATATTAATATTTATATTAATAATATATAAATTACTGAATATTATTTATAATATTATAAATTACCGAATTATTTATTTATTTATATTAATTATATTAATATGTTATATTAATAATATGTATATAAATTACCGAATATTGTTTATAAATGACCGAATTATTTTTAGATTATAAATTACATCATAAATTACCAAACAAAATAGAGAAGAAGTTGCGAAAATGAGATAACTGGTAATTATGATAATTTGTAATTCGTCCGATTAAAAATCCACGATAACGCGCTAGAAAGAATGTACGGCCTTACGTGTTATTACGAACTATGACGCATTATACGGCGATTCGGTTGAAACCTTCGCGTTGATTGCAATAGATTATTATAAGTAACTTATATAGTTTAGCTTGATAAAAACAACAATTGCTATCGTGAATGTAATTAAAATTCCATTTTGCGTGACATCATCGTTATTTCGCGTAGCGATTGTTTGTTATTCTTTTTGTTCCGATTCTTTTTCTCCATTTTGAGACAAGTACGCGCATTTTCGTTTTCACAACCCACCGAGACCTTGCTCGATGATTAAGAAGAGCGCAATAACTAATAATGATTGGAATGAATCATTCATGCGTGCGTGGGCGATCTTAGATTAGTTATGTCGCGATGCTGTGTCCGGATTTTACTGATACGTTTATTGCGTGACACTATTCGAGTTGATAAAAAATGTGGTCCGCCCGAACCAGGGGTCGGACGATATTTGGGGTAGAAATCGAGGAATGTTGAATTTGACCGGAGTCAAGGTAGTTTAATCTTTGTCGAATCAAACACGAGTAGTTCAACAACATATTAGGTCATTGATACAAAAGTGAGCGTTGAAAAAACAAGTTTGGTATTTTCAACCTCCTAACGATAATATTCAACATTTTTCGGATATTTCAATCCTTGATATGTCTTCTATCATTTATAATAATTTTCGAATCGCATATCGCAATTATAAAAAATATTATATGGGATAACGATTTGTAAATAATAATGCATAAAAATTAATTTTGTCATCTCGTCGGTATTACCAACTGTAGGTAAACCAATGGGATGTACCGTCAGTTGGTAAGTTACCCGCAGAGTTTCTTACCTACAGTCGATCAAGCGAATTTCTTCAAAACTATTAATCGTACCCAATGAGCAGGAAAAGTCGAGTCGGATACAAAATTAAGCTCAATTTGCTGCATATGATGATAGAGTAAGACACGTACGACCAAGTCGCTCCTCTTCAATAACGCGAGCAATAAGTCAGAGAGAGAGTTCGTTAGCGTCGCACGCAATTCTCCCTCGCACCTTTTTCCATCGTCTTTTATTATCTTTTACTCTCGGCTCGGTCCCACGAACTCTTTATCATTAAATTAGTCGGCAAATTACCGCATACCATGGCTACAAACGACTCTCCTCACGTGATATACGAACCGAGCGTGTGAGACGATCCTATATCACGTTTCATAAATCTCCCTCTCTCACTCTTTCACACACGCGTGGCGGCAAATTCAATGAGATTTCATTCTTCCTATCGGCCTTAACAATCCTTCATTATTATTTCGTATCGGCCATAGTCTCCTTACGGAGATTCCAATTACAACGGCACGATAGCACGCGATCTCAACCAGTAGAAAAGATATCGTACCGTGGAATCTTCGACAAGAAATTGATAAAGGACGAATCAAACTCCAATTACCAAAACTGATACATCATCAAAATTGGAAATCCCTGCCCCATCGAACTAAAAACAATACGATCAATAATGAAATTCTACCCTGACATTAATCCAATTTATTAAAACAAAATTAATTAATTAAAACGATAAAAATAATAATATAAAAAATTCATTATAGTTTATCGCGCTTTATCCCCGTCAAACTTTCCAAACCGATCGGTATCTCCTGTTTTTCCATCGCGTTCTTAATGACGATAGCGCGTTCGTTGCTTCGTCCACAAGACCCTAATCGGTTAATCAATTCTATGCAGCGGTCATCAACTGGCTGATCGCTGATAATGGATGTCAATTGCAGCAAACCGTCACAACCAACCGTGAATCAGCATAATTCATGAACCGGTTAATGTTGCCTCGTAATCAGGCCAGTAGGAAAAAAGTTCGATCGTCGATACTCGCCAAATCCCATTTTCCTTATCACTTACATAAATATGTAAGCGATAAATCCCTCCACAATAATGAAAATTAGGACAACATAGAAAAAATAAAATTCTCTTTCGAAAATCACATTTTTTAATTAATTGTCAATACAAAATCGTCATGCGGATTAGTTATGGAACCGATACGTAATTCGCTGGACTCGTGTGAACGTCCCTTAAGGTGAAAGGTTTCGAAACACTTGTCGGAGTGTAGTAACCTCGCTCGAAAGGATCGTCGATTATCCGCACGTACAAACACACACGCGCGTAAAGAAACGTGCTGTGCCAACCGGTTTTCGAGCCAAAGAGGTCTCTCCATCGCGACGGGATGAACGCAACGGTTCGATTCGTTCGCCTTGTACGTATTGCCGTGACGAGAGAGGTTAAGAGGGGATTGCCACGAGATCAGAGTACAAAATAACAATTTTTGCGAATTACTAACCTGACGCATTTTTTCATACGACTTTGATCCCGTGAAGGAGAAGAAAAAAGACAGTCAACGCCGGCTTTAGAATTCGTTCTTTCCAACCAAACTCGTGACTCGAGATGGATTATTCGCTTGGGGAATTTGTTTTTTTGTTTTTGGTTTATGATTTCTCGTTCCAATGGTCGCTCCTTCGTCCGACCTTGGTCCGGTCTTCCGACCATGAAATTCCCGTATCGGTGTCCAAGATAGACTTTGGACGCGATGAATTGTTGTACGTTTGGACTTCACGTTCGCGGTTTCTATACTCCCCGCTGGGCTATAAAGATCGCAAATTTCGTTGAAGGACGTAGGAATAAAAAATAGGAAAATTGTTTTTTTGCAATTGTGATAAATTTGCAATTTTTGAGAAGGAATATTGTCAGGATTGAAATAAACAACGAGAGAAAAATAGGAAATTTGTTTTTTTTTGCAATTGTGATAAATTTGCAATTTTTGAGAAGGAATATTGTCAGGATTGAAATAAACA
>JAPYZT010004389.1:0-11843 GCA_030522965.1 Tryphoninae sp. A BG-2022a | reverse complement strand
ATCGATTGGAGAATTCGAATTTACGATAAATTACGGTGGCTGTTTAATTATTGATAAAAGTTTAATTTATTCCAATTCTTTAATAATTTTTGCCGTAAGAGCAAATATATTTTTTTAAATCCACTTTCCCTGCATCATCGACTCTCGAAGTTCTGCACGGGTTAATATGAGTTTTGCGAAAAAAAATATGAGTTACAGCTCGCTCACGCTCTCGTTTGTAACTCTCTCGCCGTACCGACGATATTTCGGGCCGAACGGACGATATCGCAATGTGTTATATTCCCACGAGCCGCCCGAAACTCCGTCTCTCTCTTCCTCTTTCTCTGTCTCCCTCAATAGGATCTCGGCATCAAGGCGAATTTTGCGTGTGCATAACTTCAGTGCCCAATTAATAATACCGAGCATACCTAATTGCTCGGCTGATTATGATCGTATATTACACAAGACACGCAAACTTATAGCCTGTTTAAAGGGAAATCCGTGAAGCAGAAGGCCGTCTCGCGAGCGATTCGCGTTATACTGCCTCTATATCATGACTACACGGAATCGTTGGAATTCTACACGCCCGATCATTTTCTTCACGTGCGTTTCAATTGGAAATACCAGGATTCTTTTTTTCATCTTGGCAGAAAATATTGACGGGCCCCCGAAAATAAAGCCGAAACTTCCAAAAATTAGCAAATGGGTGGCATAAAATTCACTCATCGAAAAAAACTCTAATAGATTACCGAAAAATTTATTATACAACATAAATTGCCAAGGATTTTTATATTTATTTATGGAAATTGAGCGGCGTAAAAAAAAATACGGTGAACACCTCTTTTTTACCTATCGGCGATAAATTCGTAAGGTCTGACAGAGCCCGACGAACCGGGGAGAACGGATAACGGTGCTGCCAGGGCAGAGACTCTCGAAGTAAAAGAGGACCTATAATCGCAGTTTCGGCATAATACCGAGTCTTTTTCGGCAATGATCCCAAAAACGCGAGAGTATAGACACACACGTACGGGCTACACACCCTCGGAACACCCGACAGTTTCGTGCGTCCAGAGGGACGATGGGCGTTGAAAAACGAAAACGCGAGCTCTCTCGCGAAAAGACAACGGCGCAACGCCGAAACTTTGGCAGAAGTGGAGAGGAAGGCCCCTTAAAAAAAAGCCCCAACTTCGTCGGTAATACGCCTTTTTTAGGAAGCATAATTTTCTTCGGCATTGGTTATTTTTGTTTTAGCTTGATTTTTTTGTTCCGCGCGATGGGGCGAACCGTCATAAATAAATGTTGTTTTTACGGCTGCCAAATTGGCCGTTTAAAGTACATTGGACTTTTACTGGTCTGCGAGGGCTCGCGCGAGAGGATACACTACTATATATACGAACTGAACATCTCGGTGAAGAGAGAGAGAGAGAGAGAGAGAGAAAACTCTCCGCGAGAGATGAAAGTTTACGAATACGTTCACGTTCGGCGATTCCACCGAGCCGAAAGGCTCTTTCGTTCTCTGGGTGCTGTGAGAAGAAGAGGAACCGCCCTTATTTTCAAATGGCTCGCGCATATTAGCCCGAGACGCGCCGTACACCGACCGAAGAATATTGCGCGAGCTCATCCGGGGTCTTTGGATTTTTGGTTCGTGCTCGGATAGCGCCCGGGGTTACGGGACTTTTTTCGGTGAGATAATGCGACCGGGACGCAACGGCGTGTAACGCGCCGGAAGCATGAAAAATTTACCCCTCGGGCTGAAATTAATAGACAGGCACGATACTATAATACATGTAATATTGCAGCTAACTTTTCGGCTTATGAACGTCCAAATATCTACATAAATCTTGCGAGTCTGACACAAATCCCGAACTTCAACTAATTGATACGATCTAACGACGCTCGAGTATTCACGCCAATGTACAAATCATCTTATTAATCGAGCAATAAAAAGCTTCGATCCATGACAAAGTTCCAAAAATTTGAAGGGTAGATTTTTTATCGTCTTTATACGAGGCGAAATATGAATCGTTGAAGGATCCGAGTCCCTGCCGGTAAAAGAACGAACGACCTCTTTAAAGATTCTCAAGCATAAAATATTTTCTTTAAGCGTATAAACCAACAAACCCGCAACTGAAAGTTGAGCGAGACCCAAATTCACGAGCGCACGTGCTCTCTTCCGTCAACGATAAAAACTCATAACAGAAGTTATCCAGCGTTAGATTTATTTTACGAGTTTCGAGGGAGGAATATTAAGAGTCTCAGATTGTACCCTGCGATACTTTTATAGACTCGACGGTGATAATGAAAATTTCTTTTTCCGTCAAGTTTTCAGGATTTTAAAATTTAGTTATATAGGAATGGAATGTTTCGAAAAAAGCGACTGGTTGGTTATGTAGCTTTTCCTTTTCTCGAGAATGGCATAAACATAATTGGAGCATCCTTGAAACGTTCTTGAGACGTAGAAGGTGAAAATAATATAGTCCGTGATAAACAGTCAAGGTGAATAATCCCGAGTGACTCCCGCGTGTCATTAATACCACGGTTCTTTGATGTAACGCTAGAAAACTTCAGAGAACTCGAGCTCGTCATTCGGTTTCAAGTTACATCACCGAAGATTCTCGCTTTCATGCGCTAGCTACAGTGATTGACGGGTTTCACTTGGAAAAGATCGCAACAATGTTAGCTCGTCACGTGTTCCAGCAGAAGTGAAGTAGATGCGGTTTAATGAGATACCAGTGCAGAAGCCCGAGAATCTTCGTGAAGCCTCTTGCTGCGTAGTCCGAGAGTCCGGCAGACTTTTATCGTTTTCAATAAAAGTTTAGTCTACCAGGCTTCGCTTTTCACTGGGCTGGCAAAGAAATAATTGCATTTTAAATAGATCGACTTGTATGGGCATGTGCTAGGGCATAAACCTAGTTACTTTTTGATCAAGCGCATATTAGCATTTGACACTTTATAAAAATTTTAAATATATAACCCGTAGCGAAATTAGAATTTCCCGGTAAAAAAAACTCCAGTAAAAAGTCAACATCGCGGAAATTCCATGAAAATTTAAACAAACAAATTTAAAGTTTCAATCATAATTGAAAATTCAAATCAAATCCAAAATTCCATGGAAATTTACGCAATCAAATTAAAATTTCAAATCACAATTGAAAATTCGAATCAAATCCAAAATTCCATGGAAATTTACACAATCAAATTAAAATTTCGAATCAATGTTGAAACAGAAAATAGAAAAAGAGAGTAATATCAAAATTCAAGCCACATTTTTATCAAATTTCAAATTTATAAGATTTTCTCATTTTACAACACTAAAAAGCTTCGATTCACTCCTCGATCGATAGTTAGATCTCCACATAAAGCTAGGAGTCCTCCTTATGCGCAGGTGCGAATAAACATTGAAAAACTCCAGGATTATAAATTATGTTTCATTTGCGAATTTTTTAGCGATTTAATCAAACAGTACATTACAACAATATACATAGTACATATATATTGTACAAGAAGAGAGCTTATGTTCCTTCGAACGCGGGCCCGTACGCGATCTCGTCGCCTGACAGCCTCGGGGCGACCATTACGTTTGCTCTAATGTTCCCTCACTTGATTTTAATGCCCCTCTTCTCGTTCGGACTTTTACGATTCTTCATTTTCATCAGACTTTATGTGCACCACTCGGTGTCTCGATGA
Organism: Tryphoninae sp. A BG-2022a; assembly: GCA_030522965.1. NCBI lineage: Eukaryota > Metazoa > Arthropoda > Insecta > Hymenoptera > Ichneumonidae > Tryphoninae sp. A BG-2022a. Next base: position 8,177 of record JAPYZT010004389.1, on the reverse strand, counting down.
AACTCTACGAGAGAGATAAAGGTAGAAAAGTACACTTCCTTCCATCGGATTCCTCCTTCAGCCGTCTCTCTTCGACGTACCTCGTTATTTTGTAGGTTCATTAGCGACAATTTGAGTTGTGTCGTTTGTCACGACGGAGAAACAGAAAGCACTCTCGGATTGCCCCATTCTACCCTCGTACCAAACCAGACATTTCTTTCGTTCCTCACGATGTCGCACCTGATTGTTTCCTTTCGACTTTCATTCGCGTATGATCCCCCGTGTTTTTATACACGGAATTCGTTGCGAAAAAGAGACGTTTAACACGCACACGTGGCGAAACGCGAGGTTGCGATATGCACGAATCGATCGAGCCCGTGAGCACGACGATACTTGGTAAAGGTAACAAAAAATAGATTCTCTCTCTGATCGTGCGTGTTGGTGTGCTACGAGAAAACTTTAGCCAGGGTCTCTTGGTCGATCGCGAAGCTCTGGAAGAAGCTTCGGGCGATCTCGATCTTCTTGGTCGTTACGTCTTCACGCTGTCTTTTGCACGCACGAAACGGTCGCGCGGGCGCGTGCACATTTTCGCCGTTCGCCAAGAGCGTTCGTGCGAATAAAACCAGACGCGTGAGGGATATACGCGTATGTGTGTGTGTTTGCAGGAGAGGGCGGGAGGAAATAAGTATATGAATATCCCATGTGTGAGAAAGACGAGAGGGAGTTTTGCCGGGAGGTTTCATTCGCTTGTGGTAAACGTTGAATCGGAACGAGACCGGTGATGTACCGAGAGGTAGGTAGGTACGTACTGCAAGAATATTAGCATAGCTATAAGGGGTGTGCTGTGTATTCTGCCAAGCTGTGGCAGACGGTGAAACTAGTATTTTCCAAGGAGATGTTTCTCTTGGAATATGTTCTTGGCTCCCGGAAACCCTGAGGATTAACAGCAGTATGGGTGGAAACGTTGCGCTTTAATGAAAGCTAAATTCAAGGAAGATCGACGATTGGAGTAATAAGAATTATCTTATGAAGTTGTTTAAGGGAATAGTGAGCGGAATTGCATCGTTCTCGACACTTTTAATCATATTTTTGTCATAGTTTGTTTGTAATATTGCTATGAGAGAAAGCAAGGTCAATTTTATTTGTTGATACAATTTGTTTTTGAATAATTTAGAAATTTTGGGTGATCTTCGTTCTTTTTTTATCGAATAATTTAGCTGTTTGCGAGAAGAGAATAAGAGAGATACAAGTGATTATTCGCACTTACAATTAATCTTGACGAGAGCGTTAAAATCTGTCGAAACTGGATGCGAGTAAACTTGATGTGAAAATGATTGGTATCACGTTCATTTAATTTAAATTTAATAATACTTACATGTTTATCTATTATGAACACCAGGGTGAAAAAGACTTATTTTTTTATGAAAAAATTGTTCGATTTTTTTTTAATAAGGTGATAATGATAGGGGAGAGTGAGATAAATGACATAAAGATTTACAATTTTAACATTTTTGTTACAATAAATTGTTAATTAAATAACTATGAGAGAGAGAGAGAGAGCGAGGTTAATCGCATGGCTAATTACAATTTCAAAAATGTATTTTCGATAATTGCGGAATAATATGATATTTGCATTTTTAATGATAAATTTATGATAATTTATTAATGAAATTACTATAAATCATAGAGTGAGATAAATTAAATCGCTTGTTTAATTAGACTAATGCGATCGTCTCTCGCTGCAATCGCCCTCGTCTTTTTTCATTCCACGATTATTCTAAATTATTAAATTATTTTTAAAAACTGATATAAATTGTGATCAGTTAAATTTGAACATCCTCGAGAAAATACATCAGATCGATCGTACGAGTAGAAAATCTCCGTAGAAATTCCAACATTTACTATCCGCGGGCTAACCGCGTGGGCCGATAATTCCACGGCAACGAATACAGAATTATACAGTTTTCGCGCATTAAGGGCCCTCCCAGTTGAAAATTCGATGCGCATATAATAAATAATGAGTGCGACACGTTCGGAATGAATAATGAGCACGTTCTATTCTTTTTTTCCCAAAATTCTGAAAAACAGGCTCGACGCGAGACTGCCCATGGGGTCTTGGAGCAGAAGGCGGATGTCTCGAAGAGGACTCGCCACATTTTTCCCGGTAGGTGGTCCAAGAGAAAAACGTTGAGACAGTGCGAACAATTTTCACCTCCCTGATTTTCGTCGTGCTGACCGTTGGGACAAACTTTCGGTCGGATCTTGAGGAGGATTGGCCAAAAACGCCCACGGACCTCTCTTGTACCCGAGACCCAGAGCCAATTTCAATATTATCTATCGTCATCTCAATTCCACCGGGAAAAGGTGGCACCGGCTGGCATTTTTTTTTCAGGGACAATAACGAACAAATACCGAAAGTCTCGTGCTGACGCCGGGCACGCGCCTCACGCTGTGAGATAACGGTTCTCGTTAATGTGGCCGAGAGAGAACAAAAAAAGCATAATTCAATGGTTTTTGAATATTTTTCGATCCTGCTAGGGGCCTCGAGGAGAAAAGACCGAGGGATCGAAAAGAAGAAGAAAGAACTGAAAAGAAACGTCGAAGCAGGAAGACACGCGACAAAGCCCTGCGGCATTGCGGCCTTTCCCTTATTCACCCGCTCGATCGTCAACCCTCGTCGTCGATATTACCATCGTCATCCTGACGCACGCGGTACGACCGCCGGGCAAAATACTCGGCAAATTTCTTCGACAACGTGTGAGAGAGAGAGAGAGATGGCAAGAGAAACGAGAGAGTTGCGTGAAAACTCGCAATAACGGTAAAAGCAACGATCATCCTCTGGGCTAACCGACGAGCGAACACATCGCACAACTCCGGAACACTGGAGAAATTGTCATGGTCGGCGTAACGAGAGGGTGGCGAAAATTGACAAAGCATCACGCGAGCTCGCGATATACAGTAATATTACGGAATTTTCGTCAATATGCGCCTTCGTATAAATATATATTATGTAAATGGTACGCAAAATTGTTCACCCCGAGGGATTTGTAATTTCTCATGGATCGATTCGTCGCTCAGACTCCCCTTCGTGTTTTTTGAGATCTTCGAGAGTTGTATTTGCCGAAGAAATTACTACGAACAACTGGACGATCTGCGTCTTAGAACTAGACAAATCTTACGAATTTTCACACATTCACGTGTAAAAAGAGAAATCATATCCTAGTGGCAGAAATTCAATGATAATGACAATGATCACGAAACCTCCCCAAAACTTTCGCGTCGAGTCATCACGAATTTTGCGTGGGCTACAATTAAATGTGACGAACGTATCTTTTTTGGGCAGCAGCCTTGAGGCCAAAAAGACGCTTTTACACCTGTGAACGTTTCGAGTTTACATCGAAAAAAACAACATATCGCTCCTGCTGAGATGAGTTCTATATTTTTCTCTCCTTAATTGTGGATAATCGACAGAGAATCCTCTCTCTCTCTCTCTCTCTCTCTATATATATATATATATATATATATATAATTCGGCACATTCAACATTCAATATATATATATATATATATATATATATATATATATATATAGGTGATCGAACTGGGATTTTGAGAATATACGAAAAATATAATGCCGATGTTTTAGCCGCCGGCCTAGCGGTGAGTTCTGAAAATACAAAACGAGAAAACCGTATATATACATATATATATATATATATATATATATACATTGTTTCGTGCTAGAAAAGACGGGTTGTTATGTGTAGGTTTCTAGGACGAAGGGCCAGTGAGCCACGTGTTGCTATTCCTTGGTGCTGTTCCTGCTGCTCTCTCGAAACTAGTCATCCCCGAGAAACCGACGCAATTATCCAAGGACGAGGGCGGTGTAGAACGCACGCGGCAGGTGATCCTGATACACCTCACCGTTGTTCCAAGGAGAGACTATCTTTTGCTGAAGAAATGTATTAGCAGATATACATCCCCCTCGATCCTCTCGTCTACCGACCACGCGCAGCCCCTGAATTCTCTCGGTCGCGCTCTCGCGAGCTAGACCGGCAAAAACCGTAGTAGACAAGATGCCTAGGATATATATCCCTTTCTCATCTGCGAGCACGTTTCGTCGCTGTAGTCGGTGTCTGCTTATTCCGAGCCTCTTCGGACGAACAGCTCGCTGGTCCGCCTCCTTCCTCTCGGCAGGTGAAGACGAAAAATTCGCGTAGACGAGACGAAGAAACGTATCGTTCGAAATTCTCTAGTTTCGCTGTGAGAGAAACGGCTAATAATGGCTACAAAGAAATGGGAGTGTGGAGAAGAGCTCCATTACGGGAATAATAATGATGATGATGATGATGATGATGATGATAGTAAAAAAATAATTTTATAGCCCTGGTAAAGCAATTTCAATATTTGCATAGTAATTAAATCGTTTTTGCATCGATATAATAAATTATTGTTAATATTTATTATTTTTAATTATTCTAAATATTAATATTATATATTATTATTATTGCAATATTATATATTATGCTAAAATAAAGTGAACAAAATTCTATTGACATTATCAACAAATAATGTTATAGCCGGACTTTAAATCATTCCGATTCGAAAATTTCAGCAAAAAATTCTTTTTCAGAGTATCAGTGAAAGCTAGACGACGGAAATTCAAGGAATAATTTTGTGCATTATTTATTAACATACAACTTTATAGGAACTCAAAGAAAAAAATATGTCTCCAAGAATATTAACGAAGAAACTCAAGCTTCAATTTACTTTTTCTCTTCGTACGATGAATGCAACCAAAGTTACGTGCTGATAAATATTGACAATTTTATTAAGGAAAAAGAAAAATCTTAAAATTTTGTTTACCTGTGTATAAAGTGGCTCGTTAATATTAAAATATTATGCATATAATAATTATTCATTAATAATAATACCGATGGCTATTCCGATTAAAAACCCGTAGTTCCATACACCTAAAAAATTAAAAAAGTGTAAATATATGCACGCGAATTAAAGGCTATTTGCATCCATCCAATTCATTAAAGATAAAATCTGATTCCCGTCGAAACGAGAATTCGATCGTCTGTTTACAATTTACGAGAAAGTCATAACGACGACATAATGCATCACGAAGAATATTAAAATGTTGACAACGGCACCAATCTGGGAATAAATATGCCAGACGGATGAATAAATGTATCCTCGAAACGAAGCGAGATAATGATTCGCGAATACGAACGGATTCGAAGTCAAAACTTAATTCCAATGTCGAAATTCATCGAAACAGTCTCGGGCCAGTCGGTCAAGCGAACTGGCAATAAAAATGCTAACAACCAAAGTAGGCTGGAAGTTCGTGCGGGGTGCGAAACCGGCAATCGAGATCGAGAGGCCCGCGAGAGAACGAGAGAGAGAGAGAGAGAGAGAGAGAGAGAGAGAAAACAGTCTTATTCTCTCAGAGCGAAAAGTCACTCTTTTATATACGCGCGTCTATCCAAGTTGCATCTTTCACGCGGATCGGGAGTGACTTTTGGAGCGAGAGACGTGGCATCAGCAGGTGTGCCGAGGGGATATCGTATATCGCGCGGGCGCTCGTTCTCGTCTCAAGAATTCACGAAACTAGCTGGCATTTCGAATTTCGTTGCGTGTGCCCGTTTTAAAGTTGCCATTTCTGACCCGACCGTTCGGTGGATATATATGGTTCAGGTATATAAGAATCGCATATACATATTACCGTAACTCTCATCCATCTCTGTCTCTCTCCCTCACTCCCTCATTCTCCCTTTCTCTCTCTCTGTCTTTCTGTCTCTCGCGTTCTAGGTAAAGTCGTGTGTGCCATCGCGTCGAAGAGAAAGAGAGTCCCCGGCGGCTGCGGCATCGAGAAGTTCCTCTTATACACGGTTATCCACCGAAACTCCACTCTTCCCGCGTATATTATAGACTTTTTTTTGAATATCTCTGTCCGAGCCAAAATATTCTCTCTCTCGTATGTTTGGCTAGCACCTGCCATCCGATGGATAAACCAGAGACGATCAACGATTTCTCGGCAGAAAATAAGAAATGCACAAACCGAGTGGTCGATGCTGTGATGAACGAGTCGAAGATAGGGGAAGAATCACTCTCGAGAGAGAGAACTAGAAATAGTTACGTTGAGACAGAGACGAACGGAGGGAAGGAGAACGATGTGTGGCGTTTGGGTTTTTTAATGTTGTTTTCAGCACTCTCGGAAGAATACGCGACTAATTTGTTTCGCGGGTTCCTTTCGAAAGAGATCGCCTCGTGTCACCTGCGGTTCGACGATACTTGTCTCGATTCTTCATCGTGCGTTTATGCATATATATATATATATATATATATATATGTGTGTGTGTGTGTGTGTGTGTGTGTGTGTGTGTGTGTGTGTGTGTGTGTGTGTATTTGTGTGTATGTTGAAGTGCGCAGATGCCGCACGAGGAAGCCGTCGCGAGAGTAAACGAGAAACAGAAGAGGATCGAAGAATCGTCGAGAGAGGGTGGCGTGGCGACGGAGTGCCGATCGCGTCGTCGTCGAATACCACTTTTTATCCGGATTGGGGCCTCTCACGACATTTTCTGTTCTCGTGGCATTTCATTGTATAGATATATAGAGATCTGTACGAACGGCTCCGATCGTTTCTCTCGTCGTCGCCGTCGCCGTCGTTGTCTCGGCGCGGATCTCGTCATCGTCATTCAATCGATGCAACAAAGTGTACGATATGTGTCGTCGACAGTGTGGTCGGGCAGGATTCGCTTCTGGTTTCTTTGTGTCACGTTCGATCCGAGAATCCTTGCAAATATTCGATCCGCTGGGAGTTTGCGGAATTGTTCGCTACACAACTCACTGTCTTTTATACCTGCCAATTTTCTTACTTTTCCGGAGAATTGTTTACCTGTAAATTACTTTTATTTTTGCTGAGGAAATGATTCTTTTGTTTTTGATTGAACGAATTAAAGAAATGGAAAATTTTGAAGGTTCTGTTTTAATTTTGAACGTTTTTTAGTTTTTGCACTTCGCTACTTACCAATTTTCTTGATTTTCTGTAGACTTGATCGTGTGTAGTTAACATTTTTTCATAAAATAATGTTTTCTTTTTTAAATCTACATGAACTGCACTTTAAAAAATAGAAGAAACATGGAGATTCGAAGCTTTTTTAAAATTGGAATACTTTTGAATATTTGTAAAACAAACTTTATAATGAAAAATCGAATTCTGATTTTCTACAATTTCAATCGTTATTGAAACATTGGCAAAAAATCCATCAGGTTTTAAATCGATGCAAGAATTTCCATCGAGAAAAGCGACGAACCGTGGAAATAAATTAAAGAAAGAAATGCCGGAAACCGACGTCGCAAATCATCGCAAATTTTTGCAACTTTGACTGAAAACCAATCTTAGTTTCACGCCGGATAAAACGTACGATGATAAAACACACGAGCGGTACAACGCGTATGATATTCTATCTAGCGGTGGAAATGTTTTGTAGACGTATAAATGTAGTGCATGGCGTATATATCGAGAGCGAACATCGCGAGGGCCTTTTCCCCCGCTGTGAGCCGACGACGACGACGCCCAGGTCGTGTCTCCCGCGGTGCGAACTGCATCGCCAGCTCACGTTCTCTTACGCGATCTTAGCGCACGGAAGAAAAAAAAAGCAATTTTCCTTAAACCATTTTTCGTCATTCCGTCGTCGAACAGGCCGTAACGCGGAAATAGTTTCACCACGAGCTGAACAGTTCTCTCGCACCGGGAGACTATCTCGGCTTGTTCTCGCGAACGGATGAAAAAGTCACACCGAACGGCAGAATACAGCCGGCACGTGCCTCTTCTGCGTGGCTTTCCCCCACGTGCAGCACCTTTGGGCGTCCGCTCCGCTGTGCGGCCCGAGAAAATACGATCCTGACTTTCCCCTCCATCCCTGAGCTCATTTTTCTCTTTTGTATTTTAGGTTAATGGGCTTCTTCGGTACGAATAGTTTCGAAATGCTCGGGGCTATTGTATACTCGAGACGTCTTGTTTTTGCACATCATGTGGTAAAAGACTGCCGCGTGTAGGTACATATGCGTGTTTCCTGGTTACTCGCGCGTTTTTTTAACTTCCAAAAAAAACGTTAAGTCTCGGTGTTACGTGCGACGTACGCATTGGAAAATTTATCTGTACACATACACAAGCACTAAATAATCGAT
>JAPYZT010004388.1:0-14647 GCA_030522965.1 Tryphoninae sp. A BG-2022a | reverse complement strand
CCCGCTCTCTCGCTCTCTCTCTCTCTCGCTCTCTCTCTCTCTCGCTCTCTCTCTCTCTCGTTACGTTTTCGTTTTCTTTCGTCTTGCACACTCTAATAGGTACATAGGTATCGTAATAATAGTACAATGTATGTATCATATCAACAGTGTTATCGAAACCACTTGTATCTCATCTCTATACAATTGAAATTGCAATAATAGAAATATATTGTTGCGATGCGCTCGCTAGAACCTAAGCCTCTGCCTCGTTATCATTTAAAAAAAAAATTTCGACCTCTCGTGTCACTCTCTCATTTCGGTACAACGCATCTGCGCTAGACGAAAAATCGTCGCTCCTCGTACAATGTCGATAGAAATATTTTTTTATTTAGTCATTGTCTCCCAATTAACAAACCGATCAACGAGAGGCCACCACGTAAAAGAGTCAATTATCGAGAATAAGCAGTATTCGAATCAAACGGGTAATTTATCGTTTACTATAATTTCACAATTATACCATTCTACGATGATGAGAAGTTAAAATATGTATATACACAGGGTGGCAGACAACTATGGAGGCATACAAAATATCTAGGTAGTTAGCGTCAGCACAAGAACAACGTTTTTATTTTAATTTCACTGCGATGAAAATTGACCGAGGTATTAATTCTCAACGTTTAAAAATTGGCGCCAAAAGCTAACAGTGCAATTGAACGCCTTATCGACAAATGCTGGGATCGAGGGTTCGAGTCCCACTCATTTCACAACTTTTTTTTTCCACGAACTATTGTTTTTTTAGTCGTTCTTGACAAAAGAATTATTAATAAATGAACGACGCATTGACATGACAATAAAAATGTTTTTTTCGTCATTTAACCGTAGGAGTCTCGAAGGCATTATTAAAACTTAAAAATTTTGCGAATTAATATCTTGACCAATCTTCATCGCACGAAAATTAAAAATAATCGTTGTGCTTGTACTGATGTCAACTACCTGTGTATTTCCTGTTTTCATACTGGCCTAGGACCCTACATATATATTCCAAATAGCGATCATCGCCTACAATGTTTTTAGTTGATTTTGTTGTTGTTGTTGTCGATGTTGCATTTTTTTTCTTCAAACCGTAAGTGTTTATCAAAATCACCACAGAGGCAACTTTCGCTAAAAACGGAATTGAAAAATATTTTATTAAACAAAACAAGAGGGTTAACGTTTACTTCCGTGTGTGTATATTTGTGGACAAGAGGGTGTGTCATTTTTGGAAAAGTTCGGTATTTCATCTGCATACTAGGTTGTAAAATTGCAGGAGGACAAAATACGAAGCCTGTTAAAATTTGAGCTCTTAATAAGAATATTTAGATATCGCCCATCACACATTTCTATTTTCCATTTAAATAACGTGTGGAAAACTTCTTTTCATATTTGAAATTTTATACGATGTTCGTGACATATTACAGATCCCATGACATATTTTTATAGAAAATTAAACGCTCTGCAAAAAAGATCTCTTATACTTTTTTGATAAACTTAACAATTCAAATGACAATCGTGTACAAATTTCAAAATATATCATTCGTTTTTTTAATATTACAGCAAAACTATTGACTCTATCGAAAGACATGAAACGACTTTTTTATAGATCATTAAATTTACTATAAATATTTTTAATTGATAATGAATATTTGTCAGAAAATTAGTTAAAAAAAAATTGATGATACAAATGTTTTCACTATTATTGGGAATAAAGCATAATACGTGATTATTTTGTACATCTTTTTTGTAGATATTGTAACAAGCTCTAGCTCATCAGAAACAGTTTTCTGACAAAAAAAAATAAGTTTCTAAAGTCTTAAAATACTATTTATCAATATTTATCAACACACTACACGGAACATAACAACGAGACCTTTCCCCAGAGCCATTTGTTTAAGTAATTTTTCATGTATAAGACTGTTCACTGACCCCGGCTATTCACACCGTATATTTCTTTGATTGTTGGCTTTAATAAACAAATCTTCAAAAACATCAATATTTATAAATTATCAATTCAAGAATTTTCATAGTAAATATAATGCACAAATGCAATGTATAAAAAAGTCATTCAGTGTTTTTCAATAGAGTCAATTTCGCTGTAATATTAAAAACAAAAACGATGAATTTTTATATATTTAAAACAATCAATATGAAAATCATTTGAATGGCTAAGTTGATGAAAAAAATATAACAGCTCCTTTTTGTAGAGAATTTAATTTTCTATAAGAATATGCCAAAAGATCATTTGCACAACATGCCATGATCGTGGTATAAAATTCCAAACATAAAAAGAAATTTTCTTCACGATATGTAAATAGAAAATACACATATGCGTATTTTATTATTATTTTACGGTCTTGCAACATTCTCATTTTACCGTCTTGCAACTTTACAATCTAGTACCCGGGTGACAAAAAAGTTGCCCAAAAATGACATCCTAATATATTGTGTCATCCGTAAAGTTCGTGCCGCTTTTTCCCTATACCATCTACCGAAAATCGGCTCAAACTTTCGGGATGATCCAATATATATATATATATATATATATATATACACTTGTGTATAATGGGCTAGTGGTCGGAAATAGGAATAACCGATTGCCCATTTAAATGACACCATCACGTTATACACAGTGTCCAAACTCGAACCTTCGAATAACTCTTAGAAAAAGCGGTTTTTGAAAAAATACTAAATACAAAAGTTGTCAGATTCAACCCCTTGCAGCCGACGTGCTATCTTCCTATTTTTCGGACCAAGGTAAGCAGAAAGGCCAGTCGAAGGTCGAGCAATTTAGTTGTTTAGCCGTGTGCTGGAACTTGCACTGAAACTATGGGTCATATCACGAGTGAGACTCGTGTTGTTTACGTTTGGTCCGAACCAAGTACCATGAGTCAGACTCGTGCTTATCGTTTTTGGCTCAAATTATTTACCACGAGGCTCATTCGTTGTTGTAATACAAGGGATTAAGAAGACAGAATTTATCCTGATATTGAACTTGACCTTGAAATTGGCCTTGTAGGTAAAAGGGTCTATGCCAACTTTATTTTACGAATAAGATACCGTATCTTTTATCATGGATATGAATTTCTCGTTGAAAAGTAAATACATTCGTTTCTTATCATTTTTTCTCCTCAGCTCTACGTTTTTAAGATATTTCATTTAGAAGTTCTGAAAACCCGGATTTTCTAGCTTAAATAACTCGATAATCAAACATTTTTTGTCTGAAAAATGATTACAATAAAAAATATCTATTTATTGACAAAAATTATAAGACCAATTTTTAATTATCATAATATTTCAGAGAAAATTCTTAATTACCGAGATCGCTAAGCTAGAAGATACAAATGATAGAGAACCTTCTAACCTTAAAAAGGGAGAGTTGAACAATAAAAAATAGGGATTACCATTTGAAAAAATATAGTTGACCTTGGATTTCCCTTCAAGGCCAAGTTCAAGGTCAAGACCATAAAAAAGTTCCTCTCCTCAAGTCCGATAACTTGCGTATGTAACATTTTTTTTTTTTCAGAAAATGCTTTCCCAAACGATTATTCGACCGCCCTTATACGTTTTGGCTACCGTACATAAAACAACAAATTATGAGAATCGTTTTTTTTACCCAATACGTAATAATAATCAGTAGTGAGAATAATCATATCTCTTACGGCTATAGTATATCGATATAACAGGCCGCGCATTCTTTTTCTCTTCTTTCTTTCTTCGTCATTATTTGTTTTTAAAATACATGCATTCTTTTTTGCTTTATACATATACATAGGTCGTTATCTATACGGTTTCTTCTTTAATTGTGTTTTTTCTTAATTTTTTTTTTTATTATTTTAATTATGCATTTATGTTTTATTCCCGTTTTTCGCACTTCGTTATTCGCACAATTTGGTGTTTGTCAGTAAAGCGACGTATAGAAATAGAAATATATCTGATTCGAAACGCGCCTTCTTTCATGATACCACTTTGACGAATTTCCGGCAAAGATTGTTTTGTTTCGTTTGTTTTTGTTTTCTTTTTTTCTTTTAATTATTGTGACAAGAGCAGGTTTCGGCAATCCCTGAATATGGAAGTTAGGATATGGGAAGAGCGTGGGGCAAGCGACGACCGAACGACCAAGAATAACTCGAGCGATGCAAATTTTTTTTCCAGAAGGGTGGTTTTCTCAGCGATCGTTATTAAAGACAATGTCGTATATCTATATATCTTTCTCCTAACCGTGGGTCGTTCGTTGGTCGTTGCTCGTTAGCTCCGATGAAAACAAAAGAGAGAAGGAAAAGAAGGAAGAAGAAATTCGTCGAGCGTGGGAGGAGAACGGGCGAATCGATGCAATTGCAAGAAAAGTTCGTCTGGGAGTGACGAAGCTCCACGAGGGACGATAAAAAAAAGCTGTTCGCCCAGTTTTTTGTTCTCACGTTTTTGCTCTTAGGCGTTTTATCCTCAAGCTCACGCTGAATGATTACACGTTTCGCCTTGGCCATCGCTCGTAATACCCTGTCGCAAAAATAATAAATGAAATAAAATGGACAAACAAAAAATGACGTTATAAAAACATTCCTGAACAATGGTAAATAGGAATAAGGGTAAAAGATCGTTATATGTATATATAGCATGTACCTAACTATATATGTATAAATATACAACGCGTATATCGGATTATATAGAGTGGTGTATGTGTATTTGTCTGTCTGCCCGTTTTTTCCAGAAAATTGTTAAATTCGACGGGACATTTGTTGTTTTTTTACGTGTAATACGCCGAGAGAAAGGTAATAAAAGGTCGACTATCGTACCTTTGGTCGGACACAGTGACAATTCTAAATCAAATCGCCGACAGACAAAAATTATCGTGACGAAGATTCGAGCCGAAATTCGTGATTGTCCAATAATTTCTTTTTTTTAAATATATACTTCTTTTATTTATTTGTTATTGCTCTATAACGTAAAGGAAAAAAATTTCGGCTCGAATCCAAGCCATCGAGGAAGGCAATACTGTGTTTTTTTCATCTCTTCATTCCACACCGTGTGTCACTCTTCTCTCTCTCTCTCTCTCTCTCTCTCTCTCGCTCTCTTGCTCTCTCACTTTCTTAATCATTCAATCTCTCGTTACTAAATTAATTATCATCCTCACGTCTTATCTCAGCTCGTTGTCAAAACGTTTACAGCTTTCTTTTCCTTTCTTTTTTACCAAAAAACATTTCATTACCGCGTTTATGTCTGTATGTCTCTTTGTTAAATGTTTTTTTTTCGACAGGTATATCTATAAGTATTACGTACAAACAATTTTTTTCACCGTTAAAGGCAATTAATTTTCATTTTGTTCGTCTACTACATCGGTTTCAACGATTAAATTTACACGACACGCGGATCATTGTACAATGTGGCAATTTCGTTCACGAATTTTTGTGAACTTTACATTTTTTTTGTGAGTTTCATTATAATTACACGCTTGTTCTTTTTTGAGAAGAAAGACAAGTATTTGGCAGGAAAGAAAAAAGAAGGAAGAAATAGACGAGCTGGGATAAGAAGAGGAATAATTCAACAGACACGCCCACGGTTTCGATTTTTCAGCAAAATCTCGTCTCGGACTTTTTTGCTCTCGGCGAACGAATGTAATTGAAAATATAAACGACAAGTCGAGAGAGGACACAATTCGATAGCTCGCTGGCCATGCGACAATAGGTTTTAGGTTTAAATAGATATTAATAAGAGTATAATAGTAGCAATAGACCGCCTCTAAGAACTAATTGGTGTTCGTACGTTGATCCCCTTATTTCATTTTGGTACCGATTATCATGTGTTTATTCTTATACGTTTTCTTTTTAGTTTTCGCTTATTGGTTTTTTCGTTATTTTTTTCTTTCTCTTTCATTCTTATCGTCGGAATTATCGACTAACGAATTGGGCATGCGCATAATTTATATATTTACACGCTGTTAATTCGTGAAAGTTCTTATATATATATATATATATATATGTTATCTATATTGTTAATATCTTGAAACTGCAAAATTGGGCTTCGGCCGGAGAATTTCGAGCGCGATACAAATCGAATGTGAATAATACTTATTTTTCTCCAATACCTATACTTCGTCAATCTCGATAGAAATAGGCTCGAGCTTAAAACACGCTTCGAGATTCAATCCTCGTTCTCGATTTGCATGCCTTTGTCACGATGCCGAATTCGTTCTCGAATAATATTGTAACATTGTTCGATCGCATTGGTACCAATCGATGGATGATCGATATCTCAGTCACGAAGATATCCCGATATTCAATTTAATTTATATACATACATATCGTATCGTAAAGATACATATATATGTATATCTGGGGGAAGAAATAATTATCTTTCGATTCATTCGCCCATGCGACGAGCGATGAGCCTCCATTAACTCTACGATTATTCTTTTTTTCCCTTCTTTTTTGATAATACAAGAAGAGATCGACATCAAATATGTATAGGATATTCGACCGGAATTTCCGGAGTGGGATTGAAAAGTCAAGGTAGTTAAAAATAGATATATCTCTTATCGATGAAAAAACAGGGTAACAAAAGATTGGAAATTATCGAATTACTAATATTAAGGACACATTAAGCTTCTATAGTTAACGATATCATCAAGGAGGACGATCGTCGTAGCCGAGAACCGATCGGGTATCGATCTGGACCCGCCGGTTTAACGTTAATTTTAAATACTTCGTTATCTTTTAATCGTCTAAAAATTCGAACGATGTTGTTCAATGAACTCAGTGCAATTCGGATATGCAGAGGCGGGAGGATCGCGATTTTAGATCGCGTTTAAAAATCCCTAAATAAAAATGATAGTTCTTCGATCGATCGACGCTACGATCGATACGATCGCGATAAAAATGAACTCTTGGCATGGTCGTGAACGTTCGAATATATGCGCGCGACGCACTTTCGGTGCGAGCTGTTTGATCCCACTTTCAAGCTCTACCACAGAGCTCAAGCGGTCAGGGACCATTCTGCATGTCTTCCGTCACTAGTTGAAATTGTTCTTGACCTACGACAACGAGATTTCCAGTTGTAACGAAGGATTCGAGTATCTGAGAATTGGTGGTCGGGGGAAATAATCATCAACCGTTCCGGCGATAATTATTTCATGAAAAATAAAAACTCACTGTGAAGATAGGCAGCTAGATCGCGATCCTCGGCGATAAGGGCGAGTTCTCGCGGTGTATTGCCACGACGATCGCGAACCGCTAACATCGCTCCACCGGCAACTAGCATGCAGCATATCGAACGTCGCTTATGCTGAGCCGCCTTGTGTAGTGCGGTTTGTCCTCTGAAAATTCAACAAGTTCGTCAAAATTACATAGACCTTCGGGGATCTCCATCGCAAGGAGTTTGAAAAATGTGCCAAGACAAAGTAAACGAATACAATAACATAAATAAAAGAGAGGATAAATAAGAAATAAATTGAAATAATAATAATAAATTGTTTCGACTCGACTCACTTATCGTTGTCGACCATATTGAGAATGCTCGATGGCGCGCAAGCTATGAGATATCTGACGATGTCCTTGTGTCCCTGCCTCGAGGCTACGTGAAGAGCGGTCTGTCCATTAGCGTCGATGGACAAGAGAGAATATCCTCTCTCGTGAAGCTCCCTGAGGGCAGGTAAATCGCCGATTTTCGCGGCTCTGAGAATACCGTCGCAGGTTTTCTCGAGTAGGCCACTACTGAAACTGTGAACCTCGGAACTGAGACCGAATAAACGATCACGGGGGCTGAAATTACAAAGTTCAAAATAAACCTCCTTATCGTCGAGAATCGTCATGAAAATATTCGGGCTTGTTTAATTTCTCAAGATTAACCTGATAAAATTAGATGTGTTCTGGTTCTGCGAGTGTGCCGCGGTGGTTGGATTGAACGACTTGGAGGAGCTCTGTTTGGGCGAGAGTCGATCGGATACTGGATCGGCAACTCGATCCTCGTTAACATCATCGCTTTTTTCTTGTTTCATTTTTTCCGAATTCTCGAACGGGAGATCGGTGGATTTATTTGATTTCGAGTCGAACGTAACGACGGGGGCACGTTCCGGTACTTCTGGTTTCTCGTTGACTTCTTGTATTTCGGAAGCTTGCTTCGAGACCGAGGGAGTCTTGCGAGCCTGCGATATCGGTGACGATTTTTCCTCCACCATTGACATAGTGCGATCCGATCGTTCCTCGCTGTCTCGAGGGGATGAACAATTATTAGGACTGGAATTGCCGATGAAAAGCTTCGATGTCACTCTCGATCCATCGTGAATTTACTTTTCGTTACCTCGGCGAGGCCTGAGCTGTCTCTGGTTCCGGAAGATTGTTTCGTCCGCCATCGGACTCATTCGAAGCGTTCAAAGGTGTTTCCTCGAGGACGTACACAGCCTCGACCGCAACGTCCGTCACGAAATGCAACTGTTCCTGAGCTCTGTCTATCCTGAAGAATCTCTCGGCCGTGCAAGCTACGGAATAATTTTAAACAATATCTTCGTCTTAATGCGATCGCATATTTGTAAATAGAAATTTAAGAAATATATACTTACGCGTAAATTGCAACGAGAAAATTAATTGCTTTATAATATTCCAAAACTATTTAACTCGTCAACATCCTTTCTATCTATTTTTTGATAATTGAAAATTATCTTGCTTTTAATTTATATTGGCTGAGAATATTTAAAAATTCAATGGTACAGGAGAAAATTATTCTACAATTGAAAATTAATCTATCGACCCACTTTTATTTTTTCCAGAATTGACGAACCTAAATTGTCTTATCGATCATCTTCCGGTGTGAAAAAAAAATAATTTTTGAAACATTCGACGCACGCTCTTTCAACAATTCCTTCATAGCTTTGTTCCCTTAATCCATAATATTATAATTGAGAGAAACATAAAGAACTTACAGTCGAGGAAACAACACGAATCCATGGACTGTTGTTTCGATAATATCTGTCTGAGCGTCTCGAGATCGGCAGTGGCATCGATATCGAGAGATTCCGCGAGCCATGGAACAGCAGCTTTCTTCAACCTGTCTTTGTCCGAGTGATATGCCTCGTAATCGGACATCTTGATTCCCATTATAGGAAGCTTAAGACTCTCGAGTTTGGCTCCGGTGCTCTGTTGAGGTTTGCTCGTGCTTCTTCTTTTAGCAAGCATCGTCGCCTTATTCAGCAAACTCATCTCTATCGTAGATGGCAGCAATCGACAGGCCTCACCGTCGACCTTTAACATTATCTCATTATTATCGCATCTCGTATAAAGATTTCTCACGGTAAATTCATATCACGAGACGTACGATTTACATATAACAACAATGTTTTTTTTTATTTACGTCAGACGCTTTGATCTTTGAAATGTCATCGAGTTATTTCATTACCTGCATGGGAATGGTTCTGGTCGTTACCAGCTTCGCTTTGCTGCACTGAGCTATGCAAGTACCGTGACCACCAGCCTGAAGCAACGGAAGCTGATAGGTCGTGAGACCGACGACCTCGAACATACCGTCCTCGGTGGATGGTTCTTTGGTCCCGCTTGCCGCGCCCCAAGGGTGCGTACCACCCCCGTACGACGCTATGTTGAGAAATACTATGGCGTGAACTCGATGCTCCTTGAGCTTTGGCGTCATGTCCGTCCCGTCGCAATCGAGGGTCACGAATTCCGAGAGATCCTTCCACTTGCGTCTCAGAAGGTCCTTGCCACCCATTTGGCCATAAAACATTTTATTTCGCAATCGAGAATTGAACTTTTCCGGATGAGCTTCTGTTAATTTCGTGAAAAAACAAACCAGAAAAAACGATTACGAGTGTATATGTTTGTTTTTTGTTTAGGATCGCTAATCAAAAGGATTAAAAGAACGAGGTTTAGTATTTCCGTTACCTCGTGCTTCGTGAAACTCCAATGCTATGTGAGCGTCGACACCGAGGGAGAAATAATTATTGACAACGTTCAGTGGTAGGGTTTCCTTTCCCTTGCTACTGTCCTCGTCGTTTCCGGCGGCCTGATTACGCTCGACCGTCAGCTGCCACCTATCGAGGAGGGTTGTCTCGCTTTCCCCCATATTCGAGAGAATCTTGCCGATGGGCTCGTCCGTGTAACCACCACCCCAGCCAAGTGCTCTCGCTAAATCGTTACCAGTACCCAGAGGCAGAACACCTACTGCCGGAGGCGGACTTGCTCCTATCTGATCGAGAATTGAGAGCACCCAACCAACCGTTCCGTCACCCCCGCAGGCGAGCACTCGAAGATTCGGAACTTTCTTGAATAGTTCCAATCTGTTAATTACAGTTGAATCCTTCGTTATTCGAGACTCGCGTATGTTTTTGAAAAAGAAACGACCCTCGATTATCAAGATTCCGAATGGTTCTTAGTTTCATATCGGATTTCGGCGAACAAGATAGAAATTTAATATTGTTTTCGTCATAAATTATGATCCAATTATTGAGAAATATTGCAAGTTTAGAGGGTTGAGCTTGAAAATATCGAAATTTCCTAGTTTTTAGTTAATTTTTATATTAGTCGCCATTTGTTTTATTACCAATAGTCCGTTCCAATTGAACAACGAAATAGAATCTAATAATATGTGCTTTGATCGTGTAAAATATCGATTTTTTGTTGACCTCCGTTACGACAATAAAGCTAGATAATGAGGTATGTATCTTTCGTCTAATCGACTCACCCCATTTTTGGTCCACCCTGGGTCAAATCAAAGACCTGCCGTGGATTCAAGTGCCACTGAAACTTTTGGAGCAATTTAGCTCCCTGATTACCACCAGACTTTGGATTGATAAAGACGAGAACGGGTCTGATGGTGCTAGTTGGAATTGGCTTAACGATCCACATTTTTCCTTGATCCTTTTCATCCTTCTCTTTGTCCTTTTCCTTGCCCTTTCTTCGACTCGATGCCCCAGTACCGCCCCCAGATTTCTTCTTTCTCGGTGACTTTCTCAAGCTGCTCTTGAAACTTCCCTTACGCGGCAATTTTACGATCCAAGATGGCGGCACGACGATCGCACTATGCGAGCCCAATTCACAATTTTCACCGATCTTCTGGACGTTAAAGCAAGCCTCCTTGTTATGATAGGCGGCTTTGCACCAGCTGCAACTAACCGCCACAATTTCCTTCGAACTAAAGCTGAGTTTCGATTGAAAGGCTTTGCCGCAATTGGCGCATTTTCCCTTCTGGGATCGTCGATGGACCCAGTGATGATGAGTCGACGTTTGTTCGCGATATTGTCGAACGCCAACGTCTCGAAAACTCGGCTTACACTCGAAGCTCAGACTCGATGTGCACAATACGTGGGCGACGACTCGACAAGCCGCACACTTCGCACGTGGGCCGTGTTTCTGTAATAGTTAACGTAACCAATATATAGATATGTATACGTGTCCATCAAAACTGTACCTATACGTAACGACACTCCTACGTGCCGGCAAGATATTTCCGTTTAATAGAGGTGCGTTGTGCCGGAGGGCGTGAGAGACCGACTCTCCGGAATTAACTTGCTATTAATAGAGCTCGTAATAATTAGTACGTTGAATAATTAGATAATGTTTAATCTCTTAGCTCGTGATCGACAAATTTTGTCGCTCGATAAGCAAATATTATATTTTTATATTCGATGTATACGTCCCTATTTTTTTAACCACAGTGACGAAAAACTACTATATGCATTAATGCTGAATGACAAACGCACTAATATAATGTTTTCAAAGATCGCACGAATTTAATGGAAAACTAAATTTATAAAAATATGCATTAGTAATGAGGGAGCAAGTAGTATAACCAGTTTCAGTGGTACGAGTCAATATTAGTCGGACGCACATCCTAGCATAAGTTCCGTATAAATTAAAAATAAATATAATAATATACAATTGGCACGTAAATTTCATCGACGAACATTACGTCACGTGGAATTTGAATATTCAATGAGCTAGACGGGGACGAACAAGTTTTATTTTCATACGAGAGAAGACACTAAATTCTCCCCCATAATTTACGTAAGAGTTCGATTTTATCGTTCGTTTGTACAGCTAAACGTACTCGTTATAAATAAGGCCAGTGCGACCGTTAGCTTCGCGTATTATCCACGGTGCGATGTTTAATCAGCCATGATAATCGTTCTTAAGGTGATCCATTAAGCGAAAAGTTCGTATCGATAAATTACCGTTTCCGTTAGTCGCTTCAACGAGCGGTTGACTTACGATCTTGCATTCTTCGCATATATCTGCTGTTAATTTCGCATTACGCAAGACACGTAGCTGCGATCTTTTGATCCCGCAAGGACGTGCATGCTTCACTGTGCGGTGGTATCTGGCGTTTGGGGAGTACCAACCGTGGCTTTTGTGTTATTTCAAGCATTTGAGTAACGCGGAGAAAACGCCCGTGGATATATTGCGACTAGCAACTACCCGAGTTCTCCCTTTCTCTCTCTCTCTCTCTCTTCCGTTGTCCTCCCCCCCCCCCCTCCTTCTCGCCGCACAACCGCTCTCTCATCCTTTCTCTCTTTGCTCGTGGCAGCAATTATTCTCAATAATTGTATGCAAGTGGGACTTTAATAAGATTCTAGAGAAAGGATCAGGATATTATTCATTATTATTATTCCTTCGCGTGTTAGTTACGGGTCAAACGCTCGTATAATACTCTGTAAATGAGAAAAAAAAGAGCTTCGAATATATACATATATTTTACATTACGTGAGTGATCTCAGGGATCACGCCAGAGGGCGTGGCGTAAGTATAAATAAAATATAAAATGGTTACTGGTAACTCGCCCGCGAAAATAATAGATCTTGGTGCAAAGAAAAATACTGTTTTGAATCTAGATACGATGAAGTCGCGATAACGAGGATGAAAACAAAAGGTTGAAGAATACGGAAGAATATAAAATACGAAGAGTTATTGCACGTCGAAAATATTCGTCTTACGATGATAACAAAAAATCATTAATTAAAAAAAGGTCATTAATTGATTTTTTTGTACGGTTATCCTTATCAATTATTATTATTATTATAACGATAAAGGGACATTTAAAACCTTTTTACGACGAATCTTAATTCTCATCGTTTGATGAATTGATGATTTTTCTTTCACCGAGCGACCAAGAGAAAAATAATATTGTGTTTGCGAAACGGAAGCAAGCTCGGGATGACGTTGCGAAAAAGTGAAGCATAACAAAGGCAATTTAAACGGAAGAAGACTTAAAAGTGTCGAGTCACGCGGTGATAATATATCGAATAAAGAAACATGATCGTGTGGACAACAAGAGCGTGACGGAATTATCAATTAAAAATTCCTCAACAAAACACTCTCGGTCTAGTGCTCTCTCATACATTATTCTAATCCTCGAGTGTGTATGTGACGTTTTTACCCTCTTCATGCATTGATCAGAGTAACCTTGAAGTCTCTTTGAAGGTGAATTGCGGCGACTGTGCATTACTCATTCCGTTTGGTGATTTGTCATCACTGATCACACGTGTACATATACACATAAAGGGTCGACCAAGCAATGTGTGCACCGCGTCAACTTCCAAAGTATGCGTTGCACAAAAAACTGTTATATAAAAAAGTTACTCGGTTTAAAAAGGGTGCATTACGTATATAGATAGGGATATTTCGAAGATTTGAAGGACAACTTTGTTTTTTTTATGGAAAGAATATTTTCAAATAATCAAGTCAAATTATTCGTTAGCTGTTAGGTTTAGGACTAATAAAGGTCAATAATTTTTACTCAGAATTCGATTCTCTACCATATTTTGCTATAAAACAATAGTGTTCGTTAGCTGTTAGGCTTAGGGCTAATAAAGGTCAATACTTTCTACTCAGAATTCGATTCTCTACCATATTTTGCTATAAAAAAATAGTGTTCTATTTCGTTTCGAAGATTTGAAGAACAACTTGATTTTTTTATGTGAAGAATATTTTCAAATAATAAAGTGAAATTACTCCTTAGCTGTGAGGATTAGGGCTAATAAAGGTCAATATGTAGTTTCCTACTCAGAATTCGATTCTCTACTATATTTTGCTATAAAAAACAGTGTTCTATTTCATTTCGAAGATTTGAACAACAACTTTGAATTTTATGTATGGGCTAATAAAGGTCAATAGTTTTCTACTCAGAATTGGATTCTCTACTATATTTTGCTATAAAAAAAACAGTGTTCTATTTCGTTTCGAAGATTTGAACAACAACTTGATTTTTTTATGTGAAGAATATTTTCAAATCATAAAGTGAAATTACTCGTTAGCTGTTAGGCTTAGGGCTAATAAAGGTCGAAAGTTTTCTACTCAGAATTCGATTATCTACTATATTTTCCTATTAAAAAACAGTGTTCTATTTTGTTTCGAAGATTTGAAGGAGAACTTTGAATTTTATGTAAAGAAAATTTTCAAATAATAAAGGGACATTAGGTACTTATTGGCTATTAGATTAAGGGCTAATAAAGGTGAATATTTTGTTTATCAGAATTAAATTCCCTACCATATTTTTCTACAAAAAAAATATTATATTTAAAAAAACCAAGTTGTAATTCAAATCTTCGAAAGGCCCCGAGCTATAAAAAAATTTGATAAACTACGTAGTGCGCCTTTTAAACCATGTAACTTTTGTATCTAATATTTTTATCTGTAAG
>JAPYZT010004387.1:0-10448 GCA_030522965.1 Tryphoninae sp. A BG-2022a | reverse complement strand
CAAAGAAGCGAGAGTATTCTAGGAAATCAAGCACTTTCACGAGATAAGAGCTTCTCGATGCGACAATGCACCCACACGCGAAACTCCGTGACCGCTCTAGTTTCTGGAACACAGACCGTATCTACGTGTATACAGTGAGATCGACTTGCAGTCCCTGCGGGCTTTTCGTTCATTGTCGTCGTCACGTCCTAGTGCGGTAGGTTCGCCCATATAAACATATATATATATATGTTTATATATTACACTCTTTATAGCTATAGTTATATTACTATATAGAAGAGTGGAGCACGCGTTATCGGGTCGATGGGTCGTGACGCGAAAGCCACCACGCAGTTCTACATAGGTGAATGAAAGTGTTCAGTTATGAGTTTGATACTGTATATGTGCGTGTGTGTGCGTGTGTGCATGTGTGTGTGTGCGTGGGTACGTGCGTGCGTGTGTGTGTGTGGGTGAGTGCGTGTGAGTGCGTGTGTGTGTGTGCGTGTGTGTGCGCGCGCGTGTGTGTGTGTGTGTATGTGTGTGTGTGCGTGTGATACTAATCGTATAAAAATGTACCAATTAATAAAACAGTTCTATTAGTGATTATTCTCTAGTGACAAAATGGACAAAATGATTGTATGCTTTATTTTGACGTGGTAAAGATGATGAATGAATAACAATGAATGTAAATAAATGGAAAATAATAGAAATAGAATTTTTGAAAATCGATAAATTCAACAAATTTGTATGGTAACTTGTTAGATTTGATTAACGTAATTTTGATAAATTGGATTGATCACAACATATTTGGAAAAGATAGGACGTAAATAATTTGTATATTGGAAAATGTAGAAATTTAATTTTTTTTTTAATTTCACTAGAGAAACAAAAATTTAATTATCGTGGAAGAAATTATTAAACGCATTTGCCAAAAACTATTGGAATTTTGTAATGACAAACAAACAAAAAGAGGTTTTGAATTGTGTCGATTAATTATTTTTGATTAATTAGATGATTAGATGATTAAAATCGTACGAGCACTCTCGATCTTGATTGCTATCGAGTGACGAATTCACAAACAAGATAAGTTCCTTTGTTAATAAAATATACTTTTATATCAAGTTTTTGCGAGAGAGAGAGAGAGAGAGAGAGAGAGAGAGAGAGAGAGAGAGAGAGAGAGAGAGAGAGAGAGAGACTTTCACAATGCAGATTTAAGCTTCACTATAAGTCCACTGATGCATGGATCGTAAACGAACCGTGTTTAGAAAACGTTACTACAACTCTTTCCTACTGTACCACGAACGATTCAATGGTTTATCTCCGGTATAACGTGCACCGTTCGATGGTCGAACGCCTACTGGTTCACTCCTCGTTGGGTACGACGTTAATAAGTCTGTGTATATCGAAACGTTAAATTCGCGGCATCCCAGACCTTCGACACTCTCGAGTACCCCCACGTCGGAGGGAAAATCGGTTGATGCTTGTGCTCGACACGGTTACTTTTCTCTGGTTATCGTCATCGTATACAGGCTGACCCATTTTAATTTCCTCACCTGGTCAAATATTTTTCAACAAAAACGGTTGTAAAAATTCAAACAATTTGTTTAATATTCTCCAAGAATTCTACCTGGAAATATTCACAACTAGTCAATAATTTCTATTAATTTTTGCTTATTGTATTATTATAACAAAATTGAGAGTGGGGAAATGTTTGGAACGAAAGTTCCTTTTTCACGTGAAATAGGAATTTGCAAAAAAATGTACTGGTTCGCGTTTAAAATAAGAAGTTGACCTTGAGATGACCTTGAAAACCTTCAACTTACATCGCACAAGTAATATCATATTATTTTTTTAAACCTTACAATTTTTAGACGAAACATTTTTTCTGAAAATGTTTAAAGATATTGTACCTGAGGAATTTAAAATGGGTCATCCTGTACATGTGTGCACGTTTGTATAAATTTATATATACAGGTATATTGTATGACTAGATAAAAGATCTCGTACAATATTATCGAAGCTCTTTGTCTCCACCGATGATTGTATATACTCAACGTTGTAACTTTTTTTTTTAATTGCAACGAAGAATTTTATTTGTTTGAATTTTGTAAAGTTACATTTTTATGGATTATCGTGATTGTTATCATTTTGTAGACCCAAGGGCGTGGCCGTTTTTGTGTGTTTGTTTCTTTTTCATTGAATAATTACTTTTTACTATTTTTCCAAATATACATTTCTAATAATAATTATTATTTATCACAATAAATAATTATTATTATTATTAATTATCACAATAAATAATTATTATTATTATTAATTATCACAAAAAATAATAATAATTATTATATATAAATAATTATTATTATTTATCACAATAAATAATAATTATTTATTTTTATTTAAAATAATTTAAAAATGTTAACGTTCCTCCAGCGATGAGAACATGCGTATAAGTATATACGTGTAATTTACGAACGTGATAAAACAGCTCATGGAGATTATCAGAACTCTTTGTTTTCACCGCTGATTTTGTGTACTCAATCGTCCTCCTCGACGCAGTGCGGCTACGTGAGAAGATTTCGAGATATAACGATAACAATAACTTAACTCCACCTTATTTCTCGTTGACGAAAGTTTTAACAAAATTTTATGCAGATGCATTTTCACGAATAATTATAATTCTTATCATTGATTAATTATCGTTATCGTAATTATAAATAGAATAAAGTTGAACTAATTGCACCAAAAATTTTATAATTTTCATTGTTATCAAAAAATTTCCAATTTTGTCATTTTGATAATTGTGATAACGATAATTATTATTAATTAATACCATTTTTTTCGTAGAATGGCTGGTTACCCAGCACCAAAGATTTTCTTCTTTTAAAAATTTGTTTACATTACAAAAAAAAAATATTATCTCATTCCGATCAAGATTTTTTTCTCCTATAAATCTAATCAATTCGTTTAATTCGTTCGATCGTCTAGACGAATCGACGTATATAAATATCGGCTATGGCAGAAGAGCGTATTTCACGCGTGACTCATCGTCCATCGACGAGGAGGAAGAGTGAAAGGAAATTTTCATAATATTTTAGAGTGTTTCGCGCGATTTGACGCGCGTCCATTGCGTCACATTATGAAAATGATTGTTGATCGTAAAACATTTTTTTTATCCACGTCGTTAATCGCGATGAAATGTTAAAAATTTTTAAATAACGGTGAGGAGAGACACGCGATGGAGATTCGTCGAGTTCGTATCAAACCGTCGTCAATGAGGGAAAGGAGGAGGAGATAAGGGAGGGGGATGATTTCTCACGAATTTCTCAGTTTGTCGTAGAACATAGAAATTTGTCTGTCAATAAGCACGTTGCACACTCTTATGCGAATAATTATGGAAACGAAGGGCGATGAGATATTTTTGAAAACGTTGGCGTGCACAGGGTAACGACGAGTATGCGTGCCTGGTGACCCGTTGCCCGAGTGTTAATTTACGATACCACGGAGTATTCGTATCAACCGAGTTGCACGTTTAACTGGCATTTTCGTGATCAATTAGCGAATGCACGTGACGAGCAACGAGACTCGACGAGGTGAGTGCGGAATTACGCTTGGGTAAGTACAATTTTATGCGGAAATATGAAATTGAGCGTTTTTTTATTTTAACTATTTTAACTTTTTTTTGTCGTTTTTAGATTTCTAGAAATGAGATTTGAGCACGTTTTTTTTTGGTTAGAAATAGTCCTGGGATTTTCTTTAGATTTAGATTTTAGTTTTTATTTAGTTTTTAGATTTCTAGAAATGAGATTTAAGCACGTTTTTTTTGGTTAGAAATTGTCCAGGGATTTTCTTTTCAATTTTAATGTTTTTGTAGAGAATTGTTTATGAGGTTTTAGAAAGAAAATTCTTCGTTATAGGACGATTTCAACGGCGAGGCTGAGCGGTCACCGCACCAAGTATTGGTCCCGTGAAAATGCTGCTTAACTTCGGTGATCGTCGGAACTCCACAATGGCCTTGTTCCCATGGCTGTCTTTATTTTTTTGTTATCACTTTGTCAACTTTATTCATATTTACTAGAGCAAAAAAAAATATTACCTTTTTTTTATTATTTCGATATTTTTGTAAGAAGAACGTGGACGTTGATCTATCCCTTTAAGAGCTAAGTGATGCGTTAACGCGATAAGTACACACGGGCGAGCGTTTAAAGGGAATGTATCGTAATATACGTAAACGAAATTGACGAACTTGATTTAAGATTTTATATCGATCGTTAATTTTTTCTCAATCCTCAAAAATGTTTAAAAATTTGTTAATTCACGATTTTAACTAAAAACGCTTTTTTCTCATTAAGAAGATTTATTTTCATCGAGCTATAATATAAATTTGTTGAATTTTATCCAATGCGATTAACAAAAATATGAGAAATAATAATTTTTTTCTTATCATTTTTAATTAATCAATTAATTTATGATTTTAATTAAGAACGCTTTTTTCTAATTAAGAAGATTTATTTTCATCGAGCTATATATAAATTTGTTGAATTTTATCAAATACGATTAACAAAAATATGAGAAATAATAATTCTTTTTTTTTATCATTTTTAATTAATCAATTAATTTATGATTTTAATTAAAAACACCTTTTTAATTAATAAAATTTCCTTTTCTCGAGGTATAAAATAAATTTGTTCAATTTTATCAAGTTCGTTCGGGATAAAAAGAAAAATATGATAAATAATTAATTTTTTTAAATCATTTTCTTATAATTATACATAAACGCATATACATATATCTATCTCTTTAAGAGTTCCATGACATACGAAAACAATCTTAAAGAGGATGGATCGTTCTTTGAATTCGACGCGTTTGCATCAAATCTCGTGAATCTAAATTGAAGATTTATTCGCAAAATATATATCGATCGATAATTATGAAAATTTATTCGTAAATTTCGTTTCAAGATGATTCAGAAATTTATTTATCCTTAGATATTTATTTACATCTTGTAACTTAATCGAAGCGACTTGTTCAGCTCTTACGAGATACGCACGTGCGATATAAAGAAACATCGATTGATAAAATGAAGAGCGCGTGCTCGTTCGATCTCGATTAATCGGTGTGAATTAATACGACACAGATACAAGCGCATGCGCACACGCTCATCAACTTAGAGACCATAGACGACGTTGCAAATTAATTAATTCGTTTAGCTTGCCAGGATTTCCTGCCAATTTATGTTCATTCTATAAATAAATCGTCCCTCTCTCATTGCGCAATCTTTATAAATCCTCATTTTTTTTCTCTCGATCGAAACATTCGTGAAAAATCTCGTTTAATGGAATTCTCGAATTCTCAAATAAATTGATTAATCGAAAAATTTCTCGTTCTCGAGATAACGCGATTAATAATTTACTTTCGATTTAATCTTTTCGATCAATCTGCGAATCAAACGAATTATTTTCATTAATATTTTTGTAAAATTGTATTAATATATTTTTTTTAATATTAATTTTTTATATTTCGTTGTCATAAAAGAAATTAATTATTTTTTTATACAGTAGTATTAAAATTGAGTTTAATCAGAGTGAAAAGGAAAATACGTCTGCTACAGAAATGTTCTTTTTAAACGAGATAAGTGCGTACGCATCGTCCAAAGAATTTCGAGAAATAAGTTACACGATATTTTGCAGATGACTCTTATTTTTCGGATACGTTGCAAGGGGAGTGGGGGAATGCGTGAAATTTACAGCGAATCTAATAATAAGTGGAAGGTCGTGTCGAATGTTCCAGAAGCAATTCACGACTGTATCGTTCGTATAAGATTACAAACTTTTTTTTTTTGGCAAACTTGCGACGGGTTTAGTGCAATATTCTCAATTGGCGTTTGCTTGAAAAATAACAAATTTAATTTCGTTTCAAGAAAGACAAAGAAATATTTGGGACGAGCTTGTTGGGGAAAAATTGGGGAATTTTTTTAAATGAGAGAAAATTGCACGATTTTTGTTAAATAAATTTTGATATTAATTTTTTTTTAATCGCACTGTGTCAACACGTTTTTAATTAACGGATGTGGAGCAGGACGTTCGACTACTTTGCAACAGTTTTATAACACAGTACAGGGTTGAGTTCAAGTTAAACGCCTGAAGCAATTCTTTATATAGTTCTTTAGTCTTTGTTAGTTTGACGACGAGAAACGAGAGAGGTCTACGTTCCAATCGGCACGTAAGCTTGCGTTCTTTGGAACTGTGAGAAAGTGTTACGACTATGGCACGTACAAAATTTCAATATCTCGAAGGAATAATTTTTTGTCGAAGTCTGACGCGCGAATGCTTTAATTAATATTGAAAGTTATTAATTTGCATCAGGAATAAATCATATCGATCGATCATACTCGATAAAATCAATGAAGCTTCAATTTTTATCGATGTGATTTTATTAGTTTTGAATGTTGTATTTATTTCAATTATTTGTGAGTTATTACAGCGTTTAAGTTTATTTATTTTGGGGATAGAGCATATCGAAAGGTCGATTAAAATCAAGAAAATCAATTGTTTATTTTTGTTTGTTTGATTTAGAATTTTTTAACATTGTAATATCTTTGATAATTTTTTGTTAAGTTATGGAGGATTAAACTGTATCGGCCAGGATTGGTAATTTTGCCAGTAGTTGTTTATAGACCGATAAATGATTCATATTAAAAAATTAATAAAACAAATCGGTTCGATTTATGAATTTTTAAACATTCTAATATCTTTGATCATTTTTCGTTAAGTTATGGAGGAACAAACTGTAGCGATCAGGATTGGTAATTTTACCAGTAATCCTTTATAGACCGATAAATAATTCATGTTAAAAAATTAATAAATCAAATCGGTTCGATTTATGAATTTTTAAACATTTTAATATCTTTGATAATTTTTTGTTAAGTTATGGAGGATTAAACTGTAGCGACCAGGATTTGTCATTTTACCAGTAGTCGTTTACATAACGATAAATTATTTATTTTGTTATCACGACACATTTATTTTCATAATTCTCCCCTTACAATCTCAACGATAAATGACAATAGCGTCATCTCAATTATCATTAGCTCGTCATCAAATTACATTCGCCCTTTTAGATATCACCAGTCGGTTTTCTTTATAGAATGACGCGATGTAAGCTCGTATTATTGTACGTATACCATGCCGTAACTCGAATCGTAATCAGTCTCAATTGAACAAGATACGACAGGGGGATGTTCGATGTGATCCTTCCAAGAGTACTAACTCAGTATACATGACATACAGGATGACTCATTTTAATTTATCAATAAAAATATAATCAGTAGATTTTCAATTGGACAATTTAGATTCAAGGATGCATGGTCCTTTAATTTCAAACTATCCTCCACCTTTTCCACGCCGAAGGACGCTCTCGTGTCCTCTTGCCATTAAACAAAAAATTACAAAAAAAAAGTATCAATTTCAAATTGAAAAAAAAAACTGCAAAATTTCCGTTGAAAACTTTTATTCGTTGA
This sequence comes from Tryphoninae sp. A BG-2022a, assembly GCA_030522965.1. NCBI lineage: Eukaryota > Metazoa > Arthropoda > Insecta > Hymenoptera > Ichneumonidae > Tryphoninae sp. A BG-2022a. The sequence continues at coordinate 2,950 of JAPYZT010004387.1, read as the reverse complement.
ACTTTATTTTCTCGATTTATTTTAATCGATAAATTAAAATGGGTCACCCTGTACATCGACGAGCCTAGGGCCTAATAAACGTTTCCGTTCTCACGTAATTTACGATTTGTCGACATCCACTATTGTTCGATTCTAATTCGTTGTAACAGACGTTTCGTTATTTCGAATAAAGCAGAGGTTGATCGTAAAAGTGATAAATACAAGGTGGAATATCGAATGCCTTAACCAGAAACATAACAAGCAACTTTCCATCGTCTCTCGTTATCAAACCGCACTACCACGCTCTATTTTATACAAATAAAAAGAAACATGAAATCTAAATTTACGATCTTTGTTCTTATTTTAATTTTAATCATCGATCAAAGATGAAAAATCAAATTTCATATTTATGTTAAAAGAGATCGAAACATCATTTTTCTAAATTTTGTCTTATCGACGATTAGTCTCGTTAAATTATTATCGTATGACTGACAAGACCAGTTGTGCAAATTATTTATTGCACGAATCACGAGATGCAAGAATTTCATAATTTCTCTCTAAAGAAACGCTTTTATCCAACATTCGATGAAAGCTGCTTCTCGATTCTCTGGTGCGAATTCGGATCAAACGTCGTTGCGGATTATTAATTTTTGAGATTATTCTTGGATTGACCCAGTTGGAAGATTATGCCAGTAGAAATTTGCGTAAGTATATAACGTCCAACTTCGCAAATCCCATTCAAGCTTTTTTCAAAAAAAAAAAGTAATGAGCGAAAATCCCCCAAGCTCGAACTAGTTTTCGTATTTTCGAGATTAAATTTTGCAATATGAACATTTCACGAACAGTAATTTCCTCGCAATTCTTCGTTTCGTGGTAAGAATGTTCAAAGATGAGAATAAATATGGAAAAATTGTCTCGAACATATTCTTAGAAAGATTTAGAACGTCGTTCCTGGTACAATCTCGTCTCACGTTGAAACAACTTCTCTTCCTCTTATACAAATTATCTCAAAATTATTAAACTTTACTGATTTTTCGTTCTTTGGCCACTAGCCAGAACATTGATGGCTTGTAAAGGGAAAAAGAAAGTACAAGAACCGAGTTTTTGGCTCGATGAAGCAAAGACACATGTGGTAGCACTTAGTTTGAATGGATGAGAAGAGGGCATTGATAAACACGGGGTAATGAGGGTCGATCTATTTTTTCAAAAAAAATATCAATGTACGTGAGAATTTGAAAAATTATTGTTTTCGTTGATAATTTGGGGAATGTTTGTACCATACTCTATCATAGATAACATTTATCATGATTTTATCAGCTTATCAAAGTATTTTGATCGTGGACTAATTATTTCTGAACGTATTTATCCATCTAAAATTATTATCATTATTATTATGATTTTTTTTAGGAATTCAATATCAAGAATTTCGTACAGTCCATGATTGTACTTCAAGATTTTTCGATACGTCGAGTTTGATTAAAATATATTAATGTGAATTGGAAATATAGAATTGTTTGCCAGTGATCCGGATTACCCCCAATCTCTGAACAAAACCAAAACTGTGAAGTGTTTCACGACCGTGACCATGGACACGATAAAAATGTTATACTCGTCCATCGATCCAAACCCATTTTTATTGTGCTCTAGCAAAATTCTTGGTCCAACGCCAGAATGAGAAATGAAACAAAACGATACGTCGTTTTCTCCATTTTTAGGTCAAAAATAAATGGCGATGTATCAAAGGATTTAACGTTTGGTATGTGTATGGATAGATATAGGTTTTGGAACCATGACCCAATTTGGAGAAAATAATTCGTACGATACTTTTTGACAAGATGCTTAAATATAAAGTAAGAGCTTCGAGGCAGCCAAGAAATTCAAAATGTTCTTTGGTTATCATTAAATCGATAACACAACCTTGGCAAATTATTTCTGAATTCGAGGTTTATTTCCTTTGTTTTTATTTTCATTGAATAATTACAAGCTTAACATTTTTTTTATAAACTTTTTTATATTACAAAATTGAAAATAAAATTTTTCTAAAATTTTTGGATTAATTCTGGAAATGTTTGATATGTTGAAAAGATTACAGAAAATTTTGCATTATTGGAAATTTTTTATATTTTTGAACATCCAAATAGAATTTTATTTTTTACATGTTAATTTCTTTTTAATTTTTGTTTTTGTTTTTTTGGAGATTAAAATTTTGGAAATTATGTGTTTTAGAGGCGTTGCATCATAGTGTGGGTGGATTAAAATTTAAGGTCGCACGAAGTTTGAACGATCGATATGTAATCTCGAGAATCTCGATTAAAGTTTTTCCTCGCGCGTGGGCGTATGAGCGAGAAGCTTCTCAATCGAGTATAATTCGGGGCTTCGCGGAAATTGGGGGCCGAATTAATACTGTAAATAGCGTGTACGTATAGATAACGATTTCTCGATCAACCTCCAATCCGATTATCTTCGTTTTAAATGAATTTTTTATTTTAATATCGAAAAATGAAAAGAGAATACACGTTCGATCGAACCAAATCCAGCAAATTTACTCAAGTTGAGTGTGTCGATTGTTTAAGTATAAAATAATATTTAATTTAAACGAATTTAGTGATTTAAATGAACATTATTTGTCAATCGAACAAAACAATGATTTTTTAAATCTTTTTTTTTTGTGATAAAAAAATAAGGAAATTTTTTATTTATATCTGATATAATAATGATTTTGGAATCATTTTTAAGTGACAAAAAATCGACGATAATTTTGATTTATACATGATATAGCAAGAATTTTTTAAATCATTTTTTGATAGCAAAAAAAGCCGCGGAAATATTAATTTGTACTTTCGCATAACAATGATTTTAGAATCATTTTTAAGTGACAAAAAATCGACGATAATTTTGATTTATACCTGATATAACAATCATTTTTAAAATCATTCTTCGATTGCAAAAAAAAAACACGAAAATTTTGATT